>CM035841.1:189840618-190020214 GCA_020510985.1 Pholidichthys leucotaenia
AATGGGGAAAGGAAAAAGTAATGGTTATAAGCTTTTTTTCATTTTATAACTTTTGATATTTTTGGCATAATCTTCTGATTTTCTCATAAGATTTTCTCATCAGATTCTTACCCTTTTCAGGTAGAACTGCTTCCTTTTCACATAAATTTGCAACAATTTTCTAATAAAGCTGTAGCTTTTGTGGGTAAATTTGTGACTTTTTTCCTTGCCAATTTGTGGAGTTTTTACCTTCATAAAATTGCAACATTTTCTTTAAATTTCACAAATGTTTTTTTTTCTTTAATTTTCAGCTGTTCTCTTGAATTTATATTTTTCTTTTTAAATTTGTTAGCTTTCATTGGCAAAACTGCAGCATTTCAATTTGTTTTTCTGATAAAACTCAAACATTTTCCATTAAATTTGTGACTTTTTTTCTTACCAGTTTGTGGGCTTGTTTTCCTAAGTAAATCACAAAAAAAAAAAAAAGTTTTCATATTCTCATTTTCTGCCTTTTAAAGTAGAACTGAACTGAACGGCGTTGAACGGCACTGGGTGATAGTACATACAATTATAAAGATAATTTATCATTGGCACCCCCTCCACAAATCCCGGAATCTTGGAGAAAATCGCGATTTTGAATTTCCCACCCTGAAAAATCAGACGAATCCGCCGATTAACTAACTAACTAACTAACTAACCTGCACTTATATAGCGCTTTTCTAGTCACAAAGACCACTCAAAGCGCTTTCACTAGTACTAACCCTCTATTCTAAGGGCCTATAGGAAACAAATATCTAGGGACAATTTAGAACAACCAATTAACCTAACATGCATGTCTTTGGATTGTGGGAGGAAACCGGAGCCCCCGGAGTAAACCCACGCAGCACAGGGAGAACATGCAAACTCCACACAGAAAGGTTCCAACCCCTGCCAGCCTGGGGATTCGAACCAGGAACCTTCTAGCTGTAAGGCAACAGTGCTAACCACTGCACCACCGTGCTGCCCATTTAACTGGAAGTGCAGCCGGAGTTCCGCGTGACGTCACAAGTGTGACCCAGTCCTCATGTTTACCATTGCGAGCACGTCGACACTGGTTGTTTTTGGTGCATTTTGTCGTGATAGTCGACTACAAAACACTTCCAACACCTGGGAAGATCTGTTCAGTGGCCAAGGAAAGCTGTCATGGCGACGAAAGGAAAGAAAGGGGGAGGAAAAGCGACCGGGAAGCGATGCGTTTCTAGATATACAGTGATCCCTCACTTATCGCGTTTAATGGGGACCAGAACCGACCGCGAAAAGTGAAAAACCGCGAAGTAGCGTCACCCCCCCCCCCCCCAAGGGCGTCACAAGCACTATTTTGCACAAAAAGGCACAAGAGAACAGCGAAAAGTGCCACTAAGCAACACGAGTGATAAAGAACAATGAATGCGGTCTTCCTTCGCTGGGTAAAACGTCTCGGCCAATCAGCTTGCGAGATTCCCGAGCGGTGAAGAGGTGGGCGGAGAGGAGTGGAGCGGTGGTCAGAGAGATGGATTTTGAGTTGTGCGGGCTCTCCGTGTTGATACCTGATGTTCTAATGTAGTCTCCTACATTAGAACATCAGGTATCAACACGGAGAGCCCGCACAACTCAAAATCTACCTCTCTGACCACCGCTCCACTCCTCTCCGCCCACCTCTTCACCGCTCGGGAATCTCGCAAGCTGATTGGCCGAGACGTTTTACCCAGCTTCACTCCCTGCCGAGCGCCTATACCCAGCGAAGGAAGACCGCACTCATTGTTCTTTATCGCTCGTGTTGCTTAGTGGCACTTTTCGCTGTTCTCTTGTGCCTTTTTGTGCAAAATAGTGCTTGTGACGCCCTTGGGGGGGGGGGGGGTGACGCTACTTCGCGGTTTCTCACTTTTTGCGGTCGGTTCTGGTCCCCATTAAACGCGATAAGTGAGGGATCACTGTAATAAGTTGGAAAAATGCTGATGGTTTTTTTTCCCTTTTTTTTATTGTTAATTTTCCTTATCCTGACAACCCAAACATGCCAAAGTAAAGACTCACCATTCTGTATTCAATAAGCGACTCTCCTCCCCATCACTGCTGCGGTCTGAGTCGGTGCCGGAATCCCCTGAAAATTTTGGCTCTAATCTGTACGGTTCGATGCCTCCCTCGCTCTCTTCCTGTTCACTTGACACTCCTGCATCCTCCTCTGTCTTGTCACCGATCCTGAATGCCTCTTCACTCTGAAAACTCTGGTGTTCTTGACTGCTGGAACTGCTATCATCTGCCATTGTTGTTTTGATAAGGGTCACACTCGTGACATCACGCAGCGTCGTCTGCACTACTTCCGGTTTGTTTGGCACTGCCAGCCAGAGGCAAAAGTTTATCGGCTTATAGCTTGGCCATCGCACAGCCTAAAAATTTCTTTTATGTGTTGAAAAATACAATAGGTAATAAGGAATTAATCTGCTATTCTACTTTTTTGGCAAAAAGGTGAGTTCAGTTCTACTTTAAGATATTTTGTTCATGAAAATGCAACGTTGTAAACTTATTGCTTCTTTTCTTAGAAATGTATGGGGGAAAGAACTCGCGTGGCCCCAGAGCCACAGATTACCCCCCCCCCCCCCAGTAGGATTCTCTCACACAGCCGCAATGTTGCAAAATGATTGACATCATGAACAGCTCTTTGGCTTATTTATGTAGTTTTGAGCAAATTGGAGCTGACTTTTTGAGCCTGTGGATCAGCAGTATGTCTGAAGGATGAAGAATGAAGCATATGCTGAAGTCAACACCCTGCCTAGACTGAAGCATGATGATGGTTCAATGATGCTCTGGGGCTACTTTGCTTTCTCTGGCACTGGAAACCTGTGGTATGTGGAGGATAAGATCTATTCAATCAAGTATCAAGAAATCCTGGGAGAAAATGTCATGCTGTCTGTGAGGAAGCTGAAGCTTGGTTCTTCCAACAGGACAATGATCCCAAGCATACCTCAGAGTCCACCAAGGTTTGGTTTCAGAAGTAGTCCTGGAAGATTGTAGAGTGACCGTCAGTCACCTGACCTGGACCCCACTGAAAATCTCTGGGATTTGAAAAAGGTGGTTGCATCATGCAAACCCAAGAATGTTAGTGAACTGGAGGTCTTGGCCTATGAGGAATGGGCTAAGATTCCTCAGAACGCTGCCAGAAGCTGGTGTCTGGCTATGCATCATGTTTGCAGTAGGTCATAACAGCAAAAGGATGCTCTACTCAGCACTGAAGATGCTTGTCATGAAGGGGCTGAATAAATGTGAAACTGCATTAGTCATTAAAAGTGGAATTTTGTGTTGAATTTTGAGAAACCACTTGTAATATTAGTTGTGTTGAGCTATTTAAATTGTTCTTGTTTGATTTATTGCAAACAGCTGCTAGTTTGCACATTTTGCCAATAAATAGAATTTGCAGTCGGGGTGAGTAATTATGATTGAAGCTGTATATATTGTGTATTGAGCTATAGAATGATTATATTGACTTTTTTTTTTTTTAACCCATGTAGCCCGGCCCTAATATCTTGGTTTATATTTCCATCGCACGGTTGTTTTTCAGTGGCACATTCATCAATGGCAAGTGGCCCTCACCTAAACTAAGCATGTCCCCTGAGTGCTACATGTTGGATAACTGTGATACAAGATATCTTGACCTGATTCTCCTGGTAGTGTCTTAAGTTCATACATGAAAAGAATTTCATGTTTGATCCCTGCACTGCTGCACCACCTCATATTTCGTATGCAATTATGATGAATCTAGTCATCATCGCCAGTCTTGACCTCTCTGAGATGTTTCTACTGTAACTCTTTCAGAGTCACATGGGAAGATTGGAAGCTGCTGCTATTGTGTTGACACGGATAGCTGTTGCCTCCATCAGAGTTTCTATTGGGTTAAATTTATCACATTGTGACCATGGCAACAGCAGAAAGCACACTGGACCTGTTGGTACAGATGGTTAGCTGTTAACTGTGAAGCTCTGTCGGCCTTGGCATGAATTGATCGGTTTTGGGTCAGTACCAGTTTAAAGCTGCTACGTTAATTGTGTTCCCTCTATTTTCAGCTGCCTCCTGTTCTGTTTGGCTGTGTGGTGGGACTAGAATATGTGTAACTGTTTGTCCTTCCTGTTTTGCTCATGTATAGACCATTAGCAGCTGTGCTGGTAGTTATGTCGGTATTTTTAAAACGGTTGTCTACTTTAACTGGCCCCCCTTCACATGGTTTTAATAAGATCTACAGTAAACAATTACAGCAAGATGAAAGCTAACTTGACGCATCCCCTTTCTCAGATCCACTCTATCCACCAGCGAAGGAAGGTGGTGGGTCGCAGCAAGAACTTCGACCTGCTGGTAGCGGAACTCAAGACCAAAGTTCGGGAGAAAGGGGTCCAGAACCTGGAATGCGGCTTGTCCACCGGACGGTCTCCCAGCCCTGAGGCCCCCAGAGAGCAGGCCGGTGCTCCACACTGCAGGAGACCCCTGGCGAGCCTTCCTGCTTTCAGGTAATGAGGATCACTCAAGCTATTGAAGCATACGCTGTGTGGTTACTAGGGCATCTGTGTTAGTGCTGCTGTTATTAGGGAATTGATTAAGTATTCATTTTCACCACTGTCTACTCATGCAATAATACAATTTTAAAAAATGGTTGAGGTGACTCAGCTAGCCATTAGAGGCTAACAGCAACTTAGCTTCAGGCATGTTGGTATCCATGGATTCTGCCAGTATTGGGATCTTCAAAGGAAATGAGGTGGGAATATTGCACTCACCTCAGAGTGCTCTTGTTCCCTAAATCTTGTAAACGCAATATCTACTGAAAGAAATGATGTAGGCTTTTCAAACCCATACCATAGTTGCATCTAAGACAAATCTTGGATGGCTTACCAGGAGTTAAACCGACTCTGGGTGCAGTCCGTTGCAGATGCAGTGCGGATGGACCCTTGCGTCCATCCCTCGAAACTCTGTTTTGCAGCAGCATGGATAAGAACAATTCGAAATACAAGATTGTGTGAGAATTATACAAAATAACGCGAGATCTCAAGAAAGACCCAAGAGTGACAGATGAACCGGTCGCAATCATGTGATAACAACAAGGAAATGTGCTGTAGCAGCTCTCCACCTGGAACTTTGTGCTCTAATAATACATAAGTAGCCTGTTAATTTTAATTCTGTGAAGTATTTGTATGTTATGTCAAAGTTTTTACCTTCTTTGACACAGTGGTGGAGGAGTAGATCTCAGAAAATAATGGACAATCCTTAAATTTTTAATAAACAAACGGCTATTAAATACTGCAAGACACTGGCATTTCCTTGTGGTTTGGATCCGCCGTCTGTCATAAACGGACTCCTTGTGTTTCATTAGCAATCCGAATCCGACGAGCCGGATTCGTTCCCAAGTGGTCCAGATCAGGTGGGGATTAGAAAATTGACGAGAATGGGGAACTATATGCTGCAGAGTCCAGCTCGCAACCGTAACAGACCGGATCTGGAGTCGGTGTAAATCCAGGGTTACACCCTGACCTGACTATGGATTTGGGATCAAAGGTCAAAGTTAATATTCCATTTGCGCTATTACTATAGAAAGAGGACAGCTAGGGTCACCAAATTTGGTACACATGTTCACCCTGAGACCCTGACTTCTGACTATGGGTTTGTGCTCAAAAGGTCAAGTTCCATTTGCGCCATTGCTATAGAACAAGTAAAGCTAGGGTCACCAGACTTTGTAAACAGGTTCACCCTATGACTCTGAAGTAGGGCTGTGCAATATGACCAAAATTTCAGATCACAATATAAGACATGCATAAGATAAGATGAACCTTTACACCGCGTTCCAAATTATTATGCAAATATTTTTCTCTGATTTTCCTAGATAGCCGATGCCAATGACAGTCAGTATAATTTTCAAGTCATCAACCATAAGAGTATAATTCAAATTTTATTGAGCAAACCTCCCAATGATAACTACTTTTTTTTGTTTTTGCAAAAATTAAAAAAAAAACTCAAAATGCACTGTTCCAAATTATTATTGTAAAGAACTGAAAATGGTCATTTGTTGAATTTGCAGCATTAGGAGGTTGTATTTACTGAAATCAAAACCTGTTTCAATCAAAAACATTGTAACAGGCCAAGTTACATGTTAACATAGGATCCCTTCTTTGATATAACCTTCACAATTCTTGCATCCATTGAACTTCTGAGTTTTTGCAGAGTTTCTGCTTGAATTTCTTTGTAAGATGTCAGAATAGCCTCCCACAGCTGCTGTTTTGATGTCAACTGCCTCCCGCTCTCGTAGATCTTTTGCTTGAGGATTCTCCAAAGCTTCTCAAGAGGGTTGAGGTCTGGGGAGGATGGGGGCCACACCATGAGTTTCTCTTCTTTTATGCCCATAGCAGCCAATGACACAATGGTATTCTTTGCAGCATGAGATGGTGCATTGTCATGCATGAAGATAATTTTGCTACAGAAGGCACAGTTATTGTTTTTGTACCATGGAAGAAAGTGGTCAGTCAGGAACTCTATATACTTTACCGAGGTCATTTTCACACCTTCAGGGACCGTAAAGGGGCCTACCAGCGCTCTCCTTGATTTCGGCCAAAAACATGACTCCGCAACCTCCTTGTTGGGACATGGTGACCATCCACCAACCAGCCACTACTCCATCCATCTGGACCATCCAGGGTTGCACGGCACTCATCTGTAAACAAGACTGTTTGAAAATTAGTCTTCCTGTATTTCTGGGCCCACTGCAACCATTTCTGCTTGTGAGCATTGGTTAGGGCTGGCCAAATAGTAGGTTTATGCACAACTGCAAGCCTCTGGAGGATCCTACACCTTGAGGTTTGTGGGACTACAGAGGCACCAGCAGCTTCAAATACCTGTTTGCTGCTTTGTAATGGCATTTTAGCAGCTGCTCTCTTAATCCAATGAATTTGTCTGGCAGAAACCTTCCTCATTATCCCTTTAACTGCACAAACCCATCTGTGCTCTGAATCAGCCACAAATTTCTTCACAGTACGATGATCACGCTTAAGTTTTTATGAAATATCTAATGTTTTCATACCTTGTCCAAGACATTGCTCTATTTGATGCTTTTCAGCAGCAGAGAGATCCTTTTTCTTTCCCATATTGCTTGAAACCTGTGGCATGCTTAATAATGTGGAACATCCTTCTTAAGTAGTTTTCCTTTAATTGGGCTCACCTGGCAAACTAATTATGGCAGGTGTCTGAGATTAATATCAGTGATCCAAAGAGCCCTGAGACACAATACCATCCATGAGTTTAATTGAAAAACAAAAATTGAATGTATATGACACTAAAATCCTATTTGCATAATAATTTGGAACGCAGTGTATCAGTCCCACAATGGGGAAATTACAAAGGACCATCTCTTTTTTGTTTTAAATTATAAATTACATGCTGAAAAAAAATCAAGTGTATAAATTCATCTGTCATTAATTTTATGTAACTTTTTCCCTCATAATTTTGCTGTGTTTTTATAAAATTGTATTTTTAATGTGCATTTGAGACTTGTACTATTTCAGATTGGCCATGATCTGAAACTCAAAGGCACAAAAGGTAATGTAATAAAATACAAGTCCTGACTTCATTGTCATTATTCATTATGAATAATTATAATGATTAAAAATCAAGTACGTTTCAAGAACCAGTCTGCTCGGACAACATGTTTTCATTTATTTATTCTGTGTATGTGCTACTATCACGTACTTTTGCAGCTTTAATATAATTTTTTTTCAGACAAAACTAAGAAATTCAGTAATTTAAAGCAAAGAAACGATGGTCTGATATACTGTTTCCTACTGGTGACAACTTAGCATCGTCATTTAGCATTTCCTGTTTTACAAACAAAAGTGAGATAGTGTTAATGTTACTTGCCTCCAATTAAAACCAGGTTAGGGGACTGTCCTCTCTGACGTAGCACGGTGGAAAACGGTCCCACATCTCTGGCAAACAGAAGTAGTAGCTATTTGACCAAACCATTAGATTGGAGTTAGTTGCTCTGCTAACCACCGGACTGCAGCCTAGTGACCCATCCACACCTGTTGCGCTACGTTGCATGTAATGGAGGGGTGGGGGCACTGTCAGGTAGTGTGTGAAGAGCTATGCTGAAGAAATGGGGGGTATGTGTGTTTTGAAAAATCCTGATTAAATGAAATGATAGACATTTTTATCTCGTCATCTGATATATATCGTCATATTGAACAGCCTTACCCCAAAGTGTGACTATGGTTTTGGGATTGCAAGGTCAAAATGCCATATAAATAAACTATGGCCTTTTTATATATATATATTTGGGCTTAACTGTATATATACAGTATATAGACAATTTGATGTCTCCATCCATCTTTCCAGAAACTCTCACATCCACCACTTGGACATATACATTCACTGAAAATGTACTTCATTTTACTCTAGGAGAGTCGTATTCATCCCAGGGTGGCAGACTACATTTATAACATGTCTGTTTTAGGGGGGCATTGTGTGGTGGTGGTAGTAGTAGTAGTGTAGAGCTCTAAACAAAACCCAGAAAATTTGGATTTGTAGTGCCAGAGGGAGCCAAGATTGTGCCCAAAGCATTAGCCAGCTGTAGACTCAGTGTCTGAGCTGGTGTACAGTTACCTGGTTGGTCACTGGGGGAAGAAGTTCATAACTAAAGGAATCTGGTACAAATACAAATTGCTCATTTAGCTAACCAGTAAAGAAACATGTTTGAACACGCATACTTAAATACCCTGTCTGACATTAAAAACACCAAGCACTGATATCTGCATAACAGTCAAATTTCATTGCATGCATAGGCTGACTGTGTATGGATAAAGTTGAAATATTTTTATCAAGTGCTGGATGGTATTGTATACAAACCAACTGCGTGACTTTTTAATTTCCAGCCGGCCTACAGCTGTGTCAGAGAGTGCTCCTGAGGAGGAGCAGCAGCGGCAGGAGGAGGCCAGTCGCCGAAGCCCCTCACCTCTCATCCATAGAAGGATCTCTAGTGATGAAAGTGAGACAGAAGGGCCCGAGGAGCCCACAGACTTTCCGTCTTCCACTGCACATCCCAGACCAGTAGCGGTGAGCAGTTTCTCCATTCAGCAATCAGATGCTTGATGTTCTACCTTTTGGACATATACAGCAGACCTTTTAAGATGCAGAATCTTAGTCAAGGAGTACAATATGTAAACTGTGGCATAGACAAACTTCAGCATACCTGGAATTGGCTACAAAAAATATTGATCAAACTCTGACCATTTCTGTTCTACTAGATTTCCAAACCAGAAATTTTTGAAACGAAAGCACCCATTTATACAAGAGCAGAGTGTACATACTGTCTTTACCTTAGTGCTACTTCATTTGTTCAGTTTCATAATGTTTGTATGCATGTAAGTCTATGTACTGTGACCAGCATTGAGTTTACAATTTCAGCACGTAATTGTGTCAAAATAGCCTAGGGATTCGAACCTGGACCTGTACTTGTATAGCACTTTTTCTAGTCTCAAAGACCACTCAAAGCGCTTCACTAGTACTAACCCTGTATTCTAAGGGCCTATGAGAGGTGGATAGCTATGGACAATTTAGAATCACCAGTTAACCTAACATACATGGATTGTGGGAGGAAATCGGAGCTCCCAGAGTAAACCCACGCAGCACAGGGACAACATGCAAACTCCACACAGAAAGGTTCCCACCCCTGTCAGCCTGGGGATTTGAACCTAGAACCTTCTAGCTGTTAGACAACAGTGCTAACCACTGTGTATGGATAAACAGGATTTACAACAAGTCTTCTCTCTGCAGATGTGTTCCTTTGGCAGCCATGTATTGGGTCACGGCATATACACGTTTGACAGAAGACTTCATCACCTGAGGTCGGCTCTCAGTAGCATGCTGGAGCAGCACATCAATGCCCACCTATGGAAGTAAGAATCATTAACATATTTCTCAGTTTTATTCAGACTAAAGCCTTTTTTTTTTTTTTTTTTTTAATAAAACAATTTACCTTATGAAACTAATTTATGCAACACTTCGTTTTAGTCAAGCAATTTAAACAGTAGGGACTCCATGAGTTGCAGTATTCCCCAATAACCACACTATGACTTTACCGGGTACGTATCACTCCACTTCACCAGTGTTACAATACTCTTTAATTACTGTTGGTGGCTTCTTGTAATGTGAGAATTGTTGGTGTGTTGTGTACTTTAATTTCTGCAGTGCATTACTGTATGAAAAGAGATGGTCTTCACATCCCAAAAATGGTTTGTGTTCTGTGTTCATGCTAAAAGTTAGCCCTATTAGCTGTGTTAGCCCAAAGTTTAGATTAAAACTTCACATTGAACAGTTTCTCCTAAAACCTCAAATGCTTGCTGCTAACTGTCAACTTTCTCAAGATGGCTATAATAAGAATGCAGGGAAAAAAAATGTAGACAAAAGTCAGGATACTGTACCCATTGGACACCAGCGAGCTAGCACTTTACTTGACTAAGGATACCAGATCGATTGACTCTGGAAAAGTATATCAATCAGTCAGTCTTTATTTATAAAGCACGCGTAAAAAAAATAACAATGACTGGTGGACAATAGCAAAGTTACTCTATATTATGCTCATTGTTTGTGTGTGTTAGCAACATCCATGAGTAGCGGCTGGAAACAACTTGCTTTTCCATAGTCAGAAAACATGTCGTTAAAGGTGATAGACAAAATTCTGACCTCTTTTGTAGGTGTTACACTTATTCTTGCTCCATCTGGTTTGTAGAGACAAGTGACATCAACCCAGTCATGCTGTTGGCTGTGACTGACTGTGACATATTTACCAGCCATCGATATCTGAATATTAGATAGGACATGGCTAGCAGCCAGGCTAGTTACATTGTCATCATCCGGAATCCCTCGAATCGAGTAAGATTGTTCACTGAAATTACTTGTACACTCTGGTGGATAATTAGTCCAATGCAAAAAGCACAGACTGTATTGCATACTGTACAGCTATGGGTGGAAGCTTGACTGACAGAGGGTTCCCTTCACATTTCTTACACTGTAGGTGTTTCTCCTCAGTTGTACAATGGCTTTCTTGCTCAAAGCATGCAACACCCTCTCGAACTGACTTAGACCATCCTGTCCTGTCACAAGCAGGCGTTTCCCAATCATCCATGCTAATGTTGAATGATTTCAGTGACACTGAACTGTTTTCTCGATCATCCTTGTGATCTTATGCCCAAGCTAAATTCACCATAGAAACCTTGCTTGGGAAGACGAGAATCCTCCATCCCGAAAACATGACCTGACCAGTGCGGTTTTTGGATCACTATGGCCTTGGTGCTCGTACAGTTTGCCCCCTCATGAATGCTGTTATTTGTTCGTTGATCCTGCCAGTAAATGTCTAAAATGGCAGAGACAGCACTGATAGTACTTTTCAAGGGTCTTGAGAGATCATCTACAGTGATGCTTGAAAGTTTGTGAACCCTTTCGAATTTCTGCATAAATGACCTAAAACATCAGATATTCACACAAGTCCTAAAAGTTGAAAAAGAGAACCCAGTTTAAATAAATCAGACAAAAAAAAAAAATCATTTATTTATATAGTATAGGCTGATAGAATAGGCTTTGTCATTGTACGGTTGTATGGTACAACGAAATTGTGGAAATTGAGGAAAACTATCCAATATTGCATATCTTAAAGTGGCAAAAGTTTGTGAACCTTTGAATTCAGTGTCTGGTGTGACCCCATTTTGCATCAATAACTGCAACTAAACATTTCCGGTAACTGCTGATCCTTCTCATCGTCTTGGAGGAATTTAAGCCTATTCTACAGAACAGCTTTAACTCTGGGATGTTGGTGGGTTTCCTTGCATGAACTGCTCTCTTCAGGTCCTTCCACAGCATCTCAATTGGATTAAGGTGAGGATGTTGACTTGGCCATTCCAAAACATTAACTTTATTCTTCTTTAATCATTCTTTGGTAGAATGACTTAGGTGCTTAGGATCATTGTCTTGCTGCATGACTCACTTTCTTCACTCTATTAAATTTAGCAAGAAATCTCTGTGTGTGTCTGTCACGTTTATAGGACATCATAGGACGGCCTATGATCTCTGCCTGATCATCATAGGACATCCTGTGAGCTCAGGCATCATAAGACTCGCAATGCCGTCATAAAGATACGTCTATATGACGGCACATAAACAAATGTCTTTATGATGTCATATAGACCATCACTCACGATGCCTAGACTAATCTTTATGATGTCATATGGCTCAAAATTGGCAAGGTGAATAAGTCACAGGGCCAGTCTTTACAGCGCGTTCGTGTTTTCCGCACAACAGATTTCTGCAGCCATGGCCAATTCTACGTTGCCACGAGCAGAGTTGCCAGATCAAGCAGTCTTCGTATTGTTGCTCAAGATGAAGAAACTAAGCAAAAGCATCGCTTTCTCAGCAATGTCGCTTTTAAAAGAGGTGCTGACACAGTAAAAATGTGTAACCTTGAAGAATGCCAGTCTACACTACAAATGTGTAAAATGCCAAGCAAAGCGCTGATTTTCTCTGGGTGCTCCAGTTTCTTGGTTTCTGCGGCCATGCACGGGCCTTCCTGAACAGGGTCGAAAGCCACTTTTTGCTCAGATCTATTTTTATGATCTTGCCCATGACCTGGAATTACGACATACCTATCCCTCAACCAGTGGTCTGAACCAAGAAGAAGACTACCCACCAGATGGAGAGCAATAGAATGAGAACTGCAGCACGTCAGAAAAGATGCCGTGAAGATGAAACACCTCAGGTTTGAGCAGTACGCCGCAGGCATGACTGTGAACAACACAGCCGTTTCAGACAGGAGGAGACCCTTCAGCAACGAGCATGCAGAAATACTTGCTTATACTTGGTTTGTACGGGCATGGACGGGTATGCATGGGTATGTACTAGTTTGATTAATTCAAGGACAGATGTCCTGACATTTTCCTTTAGTATTTGCTGGTATAATTCAGAATTCATTGTTCCATCAATGATTGCAAGCCATCCTGGCCCAGATGCAGCAAAACGGGCCCAAACCATGATACTACCACAACCATGTTTCATGTTTCACAGATGGGATAAGGTTCTTATGGCATTCACTTAAATGGCATTAACTTATATAGTGCTTTTTCTCATCTCTAGATGAGTAAAGCGCTTTACAGATCCACCCATTCACACACACATTCACACACTGATGGTGGCGGAGCTTCCATACTCAGGTGCTGGCCTGACCCACCAGGAGCAACTGGGGGTTCAGGCCCTCCGATCAGTAGTCGGCCACACTACACCTGCGCCACAGCCGCCCCCAGTGTCTTTCTTTCTCCAAACATATAACGCTTCTCATTCAAACTAAAAAGTTCTATTTTGGTCTCAGTCCACCTGACTAATGAGGCCAAACTCTGACCGAGTTCAGTGTAATATTGAATTTCTTCTGTGTATCGTCAATAAACTCATGCAGTACTATAAGAGGACACGTTTACAAATACACACGTGGACAAAATTGTTGGTACCCCTCTGTTAATGAAAGAAAAACCCACAATGGTCACAGAAATAACTTGAATCTGACAAAAGTGGTAATAAATAAAAATTCTATGAAAATTAAGCAATGAAAATCAGACAGTGCTTTTGAATTGTGGTTCAACAGAAATACTTTAAAAAAACAAACTCATGAAATAGGCCTGGACAAAAATGATGGTACCCCTAGAAAAGATTGAAAATAATGTGACCATAGAGTTCAACCAAGATGTATCCTCAAATTAACATCACAGGTGTCTACACACTTGTAATCAGTCAGTCGGTCTATTTAAAAGGTGACAAGTAGTCACTGTGCTGTTTGGTGACATGGTGTGTACCACACTAAACATGGACCAGAGGAAACAAAGGAGAGAGTTGTCTCAGGAGATTAGAAAGAAAATTATAGACAAGCACGTTAAAGGTAAAAGCTATAAGACCATCTCCAAGTAGCTTGATGTTCCTGTGACTACAGGTGCACATATTATTCAGAAATTTAAGATCCACGGGACTGTAGCCAGCCTCCCTGGATGTGGCTGCAGGAGGAGACAGATAATACGAATGGTAACAAAAGAGCCCAGAACAACCTCTAAACACATTCATGGTGAACTCCAAGGTCAAGGTACATCAGTGTCAGATGGCACCATCCGTCGTTGTTTGAGCCAAAGTGGACTTCATGGGAGACGACCAAGGAGGACACCACTGTTGAAAACAAATCATAAAAAAGCCAGACTGGAATTTGCCAAACTGCATGTTGACAAGCCACAAAGCTTCTGGGTGAATGTCCTATGGACAGACGAGACAAAACTGGAACTTTTTGGCAAGGCACATCAGCTCTATGTTCACAGACGTAAAAATGAAGCATACCAAGAAAAGAACACTGTCCCTACTGTGAAACCTAGAGGAGGTTCTGTTATGTTGTGGGGCTGCTTTGCTGCATCTGGCACAGGGTGTCTTGAATCTGTGCAGGGTACAATGAAATCTCAAGACTATCAAGGTATTCTAGAGAGAAATGTGCTGCCCAGTGTCAGACAGCTTGGTCTCAGTGGCAGGTCATGGGTCTTGCAACAGGATAATGACCCAAAACACACAGCTAAAAACACCCAAGAATGGCTAAGAGCGAAACACTGGACTTCTAAAGTGGCCTGCTATGAGCCCTGATCTAAATCTTATTGAACATCTGTGGAAGGCGCTGAAACATGCCGTCTGGAGAAGGCACCCTTCAAACCTGAGACAACTGGAGCAGCTTGCTCATGAGGAGTGGGCCAAAATACCTGCTGAGAGGTGCAGAAGTCTCATTGACAGTTACAGAAATGGTTTGATTGCAGTGATTGCCTCAAAAGGTTATGCAACAAAATATTAAGTTAAGGGTACCATCATTTTTGTCCAGGCCTGTTTCATGAGTTTTTTTTTAAATAATTGCGTTGAACCACAATTCAAAAGCGATGTCTGATTTTCACTGGTTAATTTTTATAGAATTTTTATTTATTACCACTTTTGTCAGATTCAATTTATTTCTGTGACCATTGTGGGTTTTTCTTTCATTAACAGAGGGGTACCAACAATTTTGTCCATGTGTGTATTACACGCCTTGCTCTTGGAGTGATCTTAGTTGATCGATCACACCTGGGAATGGTAACAGTAGTCTTAAATTTCCTTCATTTGTACACATTCTGTCTTGCTGTGGATTGGTGGAGTCCAAACTCTTTTGAGATGGTTTTGTAACCTTTTCCAGCCTGATGAGCATCAACAACCCTTTTTCTGAGGTCCTCGGAAATCTACTCTGTTCGTGCCATGATACACTTCCACAAACATGTTGACACTTTGATTTAAAGAATCTTTTATTTAAAGGTCTCTCAAACAGGGTGTCCACTCACACCTGATTGTCATCTTGATTGAAAACACCTGCCTCTAATTTCACCTTCAAATTACCTGCTAATCCTAGAGGTTGACAAACTTTTGCCAATCACAGATCTGTCATATTGGATCGTTTTCCTCAATAAGTAAATGACAAAGTAAAATACTTGTCTCATTTATTTAATTGGGTCTCTTTATCTACTTTTAGGACTTGTATGAACATCTAATGATGTTTTAGGTCATAATTTATGCAGAAATGTAGAAAATTCTAAAAGGTTCACAAAGTTTCAAGTGCTACTGTATAGGTGGTCCAAGATTCAGAGCTGTAAAGAAGAGATAAGATAAGCCTTTATTAGTCCCACAACGGGGAAATTCCAGGATTGCAACAGCACAGGGATAGCAACACTCAGAGCAACAATCAGAAGGCAAGAAAAAAAAAAAAAAAAAAAAAACAAGCAAGCAAGAGCAGCTAATATACATATGTACATATTACTATAAAATATATATACACACACACACACACACAGACACACAGTGCAGAGCATTGTAGCTGGATGGAATAAATATGTAAATATATAAACACCCACAGTACGGAGCATTGCAGCTAGGTGGAATAAATATGCAAGTATATAAACACACACAGTGCGGAGCAATGTAGCTAGATGGAATAATATGTAGATATATAAAAACACAGTGCGGAGCATTGTAGCTAGATGGAATAAATATATAGATATATAAATATAAACACACCCAGTGCAGAGCATTGTAGCTAGATGGAATAAATATGTAAATATATAAACACACACAGTGCAGAGCATTGTTGCTAGGTGGGATGAAACAGCATAACTGTCTATTTAGTTATCCTACATGGTATGATTATGTGCCCATACATATTCTCACCCTCCATAGCGACCGGTATGTTCCTAGTTGTATGCCGGAGAGGACCATTGTGTAAGTCTATTGCATCTTTTGCATTCAAAAAAAACCTATTAGTTTGTTACGTCTTTTTGCTATCTCTGCGAGCAGCCCTGCTTAGGTTGTACAGTCTGACAGCCGTTGGTAGGAAGGACCTACGAAACCTCTCGGTTGTGCACCTGGGATGATGTAGTCTGCTGCTAAATGAGCTCCTCAGTGCATCCAGTATGTCCTGCATAGGGTGGAACTCGGACTCCAGCAGAGATGACAGTTTAGCCACCGTCCTTCTCTCTCCTATCTCCTCCATCGGATCAAGGCGTTGCCCCAGGACAGAGCTAGCTTTCTTAATCAGTTTGTTCAGTCTCTTCCTATCGGCTGCAGTAATGCCACTGCCCCAGCAGACCACTCCAAAAGTGATGGCTGATGCCACCACCGTGTCATAGAATGACTTCAGCAGCGCCCCTTGTACACCAAAAGACCTGAGTCTCCTCAGCAGGAACAGCCTGCGCTGTCCCTTCTTGTAGAGTGCGTCAGTATTGTGTGACCAGTCTAGTTTATTGTTCAGATGAATACCCAGGTACTTGTAGGATGTCACCATCTCGATGTCTGTCATCGAGATGGTAATACCACCGCCTTGTACACCAGTATTTTGGTATTGGTTCCTATACCTCTCTCCTAAAAATCTCTGACGCATTCAACCAAACGCATAGCTGGCAGCTTGAAGATGGTGATGAATCTAAGCATCAATGTCTGCTTTTGCAGAAAGGGCATTCCCCAAGTAGGGGAAACTGAACATTTTTCAGTACAGACCGTTACACTACATTTACGTTCTATATACATAGCTTACTTATATAATTACAATAAATGCAACAAACAATTGTTTGTGGATCCTGTTATCACAATGCTGGAGTTGCTTTCAGCTATCATAATTACCTACAGAATATTGATGTTGATAATTAATCGACCTTTGATTAATTAAGAATTTAGTCGACTAAATTAGTTGTCAATTTATAACTCGGCAGTCCTTTTCATTTGGCATTTTTTAATGAAATGTAGTGGTGTCGCCAGTCCAGGCAGGGGTGCATGTGGTCAACCATTGCTGCCTTCCAGTCACAACAAAAGAAAAGAGCAGAAGATGTCCACCCCCAGAGGTTGCTGGTCGTTCACCACGGCACCACTTCCCAACGTGAGTCACACAAAGTACGGTCAAAATGCAAAACAATACTGAGGAAGTTGGGAGATATAGATACTCGTTCTAACACTTTTAATTGCACATTTCGTGAAATGACAGCAGCGTCGATGGTCCTACGTACAGTTTTCTCTTTTTTTCCCCCCTCTGTTGCAGCGATCGTATGAAAAGTTGCTTTTTTTTTTTTTATTTGCTCCAACTCCATCACAATCTGCTCTTGTCCATTGATATTTTTTTTTTCTCTTGTCTTTCGGCTGCTCCCTTTAGGGGTTGCCACAGCATGTCATCACCTTATATCGCAATGATTCACATGTCGATGTGGCAAGGATTTTTATGCTGGATGCCCTTCCTGACACAAGCCTGCCCGTTTATCCGGGCCTGGAACCAGCACAGGGAGTACATTGGCATGTGCTCCCCATGTGGCTGGATAACCAACTTTCCTTCCCCATTCCATTAGGCTGAGAGCACCAAGCTAGAATACAGGAAATATGGTCTTTGGTATGACCCAGCCAGCGCTTGAATCTACAACCTCCTGGTTGTGGGGGCGGATGCTCTCCCTCTAGGCCACTACTCCGGTCCTTGTCCGTTGCTATTTAATAAACTAAAACACACAACAAACACCAGTCACTCTGCCCATCAGCAGAAATCCATTTTGGCAGCACACCAATGTATTGAAACCAGCGGAAAAGAAAAAAAAAAATGTTAATGGCCTCAGTGATGTGCGTTGGCAACAGCGTTGCTGTGACAGAGGTGCATAAACCCAGCTTTAGTCTACATATCTTGTTATGCAGAATTTATTGTATTTCTACGCTGCTGAATTTTAATTATTTCATATGCTATATAAAAAATAGTTTTACTTTTGAGATTTTATTAATGTTTAACATACATCAGATTACAATAAAATAAGCCATTGAGGAATATGATGTGAATTTTTTGCTCAGTGTATTGTAATTAGCGTTTGTCATTTCAGCAGTAGCAGACTCTGAATGCCAGTGAGCTCATCCTTTGCTGATTTCATCGTGGTGACTTCATTACTCTATTTCCCACACCATTTATACAGTCGCCTTACTATTGATTTTGTCATTGTTTTATTAATCATCAGCACATTGGAATCAAATGGGCATGAGCGTTTAGTATTTTATATATACTGTATATATATATATATATACAGTATATATATATATACATTTCCTCCCGATTACTCAATTTAAGCAACATTAATAAATAGAATATTAGGTTTAGGATGCTGTGTGTAGTTAGCAACACTACATCAGTCTTGCCAAGTCTCATTCTTGTCACTCCAAAATAAGGAAAATACTGCCAATATCATGTTGACTTCCTTCAGGTTTTACACATTAAGAGCTCTCAAGGCAGGGCTGTCAGTGTATGGTCAAGGCTGATTACCATGGCAAGCAGACTGAACATGTTGTAAAACTTACAGTGGGGTAAAAAAGTATTTAGTCAGCCACCAATTGTGCAAGTTCTCCCACTTAAAAGATGAGAGAGGTCTCCAATTTTCATCATAGGTATACCTCAACTATGAGAGACAAAATGAGGGGGGGAAAAAATCCTGAAAATCACATTGTCTGATTTTTAAAGAATTTATTTGCAAATTATGGTGGAAAATAAGTATTTGGTCAGTAACAAAAGTTCATCGCAGTACTTTGTTATATACCCTTTGTTGGCAATGACAGAGGTCAAACGTTTTCTGTAAGTCTTCACAAGGTTTTCACACACTCTTGCTGGTATTTTGGCCCATTCCTCCATGCAGATCTCCTCTAGAGCAGTGATGTTTTGGGGCTGTCGCTGGGCAACACGGACTTTCAACTCCCTCCAAAGATTTTCTATGGGGTTGAGATCTGGAGACTGGCTAGGCCACTCCAGGACCTTGAAATGCTTCTTACGAAGCCACTCCTTCGTTGCCCGGGTGGTGTGTTTGGGATCATTGTCGTGCTGAAAGACCCAGCCACGTTTCATCTTCAATGCCCTTGATGATGGAAGGAGGTTTTCACTCAAAATCTCACGATACATGGCCCCATTCATTCTTTCCTTTACACGGATCAGTCGTCCTGGTCCCTTTGCAGAAAAACAGCCCCAAAGCATGGTGTTTCCACCCCCATGCTTCACAGTAGGTATGGTGTTCTTTGGAAGCAACTCAGCATTCTTTCTCCTCCAAACACGACAAGTTGAATTTTTACCGAAAAGTTCTATTTTGGTTTCATCTGACCATATGACATTCTCCCAATCCTCTTCTGGATCATCCAGATGCTCGCTAGCAAACTTCAGACGGGCCTGGACATGTACTTGCTTAAGCAGGGGGACACGTCTGGCACTGCAGGATTTGAGTCCCTGGTGGCGTAGTGTTACTGATGAAAAAGACACAAAAGACAGTCAAGACTGGAGGCTAAGCTAACCGACCAAGAAGGAAGACTAAGAAGAGACAACATAAGAATTCATGGTCTGAAAGAAGGAGTCGAGGATGGTTTCACCACAATGGCGGCATGCGTGGAATCCTTATTGAGAGAAAAGTTGGAGATTCCCCAAACCACCGACTTGAAGATAGAAAGGGCGCACCGTACATTAGCCCCTAGGCCGGCGGCGGAAGCACCACCACAATCGGTGGTGGTGAAGTTCTCCAACTCCAGAATAAAGGAAGAGGTTGTAAGACTGGCTTGGCAGAAAAAAGGATTTATGCACTAAGAGAGAAAAGTTTTCGTGGAACACGATTACGCCCCGGAGGTCCTTAAAAAGCGTCGGGAATACAACAATGCTAAAAAGGTATTACGAGAGAAAAAAACTGTGCTTTCAGACGCCATTTCCGGCAAAGTTGCAGGTTTTTTACGGCGATGAGACGTGTCTCAACAGCTCGGCGGAAGAAGCAACCACGGATATGGCGAGAAGAGGGCTCCCGGTAACTGTGTATAAACCCGCAGCAGACCCGATCGAAAGAATCAAGGCTCAAACGTGGTCCACACACAGACCCTCAAAACCCACGAGCCAGCAGCGGGAAACCCAGCGCCAGAGCTACAAGGAAAAACTGGCCGTTTACAGGAGGGAATAACAATATTTTTAGTCAATCTGCACATCCAACCCCCCTCCTACAAGGTAACAAACATTAAAGGAGATGCAGAATCAGCAAGTGGTAAAACATTTCATGGAACAGACATATTAGAAACCAAGTCTTTTTAAAAAAAAAAAAAAAAAAAAAAAAAACTTGTTAAAATAGAAATGTGACAATGAACCACATGATCTCTCCACACTAACAAATACTGTATTAACGTGAATGTTTGCTGTGATGGTGGTGGGAGGTTGCGTACAATTTCATAGGGTATAGGCATTAAAAAAAAAAAATCATTACAAGTTCGGATTGGGATCTGAAATTCACGTTAAAAACATGGGACAACTTACAGGGGTAAGAGAGGGCCCTCAGCACGTAACGGAATCTGAGGAATTTCCCTCAGAGCCTACACACCATCAAGGCTCTTCTAAGGTCACTAAAAAGACCTCAGCTCAGGAAGATCTTTTGTCAGTTTTTTTTTGTTTTGTTTTTTTTATTTAAGTTTTTGTAAAGGGTATACAGGTCATTACAGCATTGCATTGTTTACATTTTCATCACACGTTCCCTTATTTTTTGCTATTTGACAACATTGGTAGGATAATTATTACAACACCCCCCCCCCCCGCTTTTTTTTTAAAGTGAAAGAAAAAGAGAAATTAAAGAGAATTAAATAAAAAAAAAAAATGAATAAACAAACAGAACAGCAAAAAACAAACAAACAGAAAATTAAGTAATTAAAAGTAAAAGAGCATCTGAGTAGCATTGGAACAAAGAGCGGGACCATTATTGAAATGGTATTTGTCAAAGATTAGATCTAATGGAAGACACATATGCGATCCAGGGTTGCCAAAAGTTCATGAACCCATCCATGTCCTGTCTCAGTGCGAATGTCAACTTTTCCATCTAGTAAATGTCTTGAATCACGTTAATCCAATCTTCAGGTGTAGGACAGTCCTTCAGCATCCATTTTTTAGTTAGGGTTTTTTTACTTGCCAATATTAAAACAGTGAGTAAGTATTTATCTCCTCGTCTTTCCAGTGAGTCCGGTAGTAAACCCAAATACAAAGTTACAAAAGAAAAGGGAACTGTTATTTTGAATATTTTCCCCAATATTGTCTGTACGTTGGTCCAATATTGGTGGATAACTGGGCATGACCAAAACACATGAAAATGATTTGCAGTCTTTTCACCACACAAGCGCCAACAGTTCAACCCCTTATGGGTAAATTTGTTTTGTGCAGGTGTTCTGAAAAATCTTACCAAGTTTTTCCATCCAAATTCTCTCCACTGCAGGGATGAGGTACTTTTCCATTGCTGTTTATTTAGCTTTTCCCATATTTCCAATTGTAAAGTGAAATTCCCCTCATTTTCCCATCTGTCTTTTATATATGATGTGTTGTCTCCTTTTAAGTCTTGAAGACCTTGGTATATTTTAGAAATGTATCTGATCCCTGGGATCCCTTTATATGCCATTAAGAAGACCTTCAGAACACCTGACTGGGCCCTTTCCAAATCCTCCTTTTTAAGTATATTGTTTATGTGGTGTCTAAGCTGAAAGAACCTGTAAAGATCTTGATTTATTAGACCTTGTTTTTTCAAATCTTCAAAACTTCTTAAAGTTTGCCCCTTAAAAAAAATCGTAATATTTTATCAGCCCTTTCTCTTTCCACTCTTTAAATCTAGTGTCTGTTTTATTGGGGGTAAAGTCTTGATCATAGGCAATCCATTGCAAAAGTCGATAGGGCTCTTTAGCTTGATTCTCTCTGACTATCTTAAACCAAATTTTTAGCGGGGTCTCTTATCCACGGGTTAGTGTTATTCAAGAGTTTAGGTAAGCCATTGTTCCCTATTATCGCCTGTAGGGGGATGTCACTTGTTATTTGGCCTTCCATCTCCTTCCATTGTGCAGTGTAGACTGGGTTACATATCTCTACTAAAGTTTTAATTTGTGCAGCTATAAAATAGTCCCTGATATTTGGCAGCGCGAGCCCACCTTTGTCTTTGTTTAGCTGTAGGGTTCTATATCTGATTCTAGGTCTCTTGCCCTGCCATATGAATCTTGAGATCCTTCTGTCCAGCTCCTGCCATGTTTTTTTGGGAGGTTCTACCGGTATTGTTTGGAAAAGGTATAGAAGACGTGGAAGTATATTCATTTTGACTGCTTCAATTCTTTGTGCAGTACCTAAGAATGGTATCATATTCCATCTTGCTAGGTCAGATTTTATTTTTGTCACCAGTGGATCATAGTTTAGTGTTATAATTTTGTTGAGTTGTTTCGGGATATTGACCCCCAGATATTTCATAGATTCCAACTCCCAGTTAGTTTTGAGTTCACTTAGTGAATAATGATTTGGGTCATAGTTGAATGTTAAAACTTGGGTTTTATGCATGTTTAATTTGTACCCCGATAAATCTCCATAGTCTGAAAAAACTGAGATTTGTTCTGGTAAAGAAGTGTCTGGCTGCCCTAGGTATATTAAAATGTCATCAGCAAAGAGTGCTATTTTATGTTCCTTCTGACCAAGCGTAATACCCTGAATTTTTTGATTTTGTCTTATCCATTGGCTCAGAGGTTCTATGAAGATTGCAAAGAGCAGTGGAGACAGGGGGCAGCCTTGACGACATCCTCTTTCCAGCTCAAAAGATGATGATAAATTACCGTTAATCCTTATTTTAGCTGTTGGTTTTTTATATAATGCCTGTATAGTTCTAATGAAGTTGTTATGAAAATTGAAACTGGATAAGATTCTATATAGGAAAGACCATTCAACCGAATCGAATGCTTTTTCAGCATCTAATCCCAATATGACTGTATTTAAGTTATATTTTTTTATATGATGAATTATGTGTAAAGTGCGTCGAATGTTGTCTTGTGTCTGTCTTTGTCTTATAAAACCTGTTTGGTCTAAGTGAATTAAGTCTGTCAGTATGTTTTCTAACCTTTTGGCAAGGATAATGGTAAAAAGCTTATAGTCCTGATTTAATACACTGATTGGTCTGTAGTTGGAGCATTCTAGTTTATCCTTTTCAGGTGTAGGTATAACTGCAATGACCCCTTCTCTCCAGGAGGGGGGGATTTCCCCTGTGTGGAGGACATAGTTAAATGTTTTCAGGAGGAGAGGAGATAGTTGCTGTTTAAAGGTTTTGTACCACTCTGCTGTATAGCCATCTGCTCCTGGGGATTTGTTAGCTTTAAGTTTCATAATTGCTTTTTCCAATTCTTTAGGTTGTATTTCTGACAGTAGTGTTTTATTTTGTGATTCTGTAAGTTGGGGAAAGTTTAATGTGTTTAGGAATGTCTCGGATGCGTTTTTATGTTTTTTGTGGGAGTATAAGTTCTTGTAGTAATTCTTGAAGCTTTTAAGAATATCCTGAATTCTGAATTTTATTTCCTTTGATACTGGGTCTCTGATTTTGTAGATTGCTCTCTGTTTGTTGTTTCCTCAATTTATAGGCTAGTATTTTTGCTGATTTACTGCCTGCTTCATAGTGTTTTTGTTTCAGAAATGTAAGTTTCTTCTGGATTTCTATTGTGTAGATCTCATTTATTTGATTTTTAATTTCTTTAATCTTGAGCGAGCCATTAGAATGAGTGTTGCCTTTGTGTTCTTTTTCTAGGTTCTTGAGTTCTGACTCTAGTGTGATTAGTTTTTCTTGTCTCAGTTTCTTTTG
This sequence comes from Pholidichthys leucotaenia, assembly GCA_020510985.1. NCBI lineage: Eukaryota > Metazoa > Chordata > Actinopteri > Cichliformes > Pholidichthyidae > Pholidichthys > Pholidichthys leucotaenia. Next base: position 189,864,819 of record CM035841.1, read on the forward strand.
GGTTGCCAGTTTTGCAATAATTTTTCCCCTTATTACAGCTTTGCACGTATCCCACAGTATTAAAGGGGATACTTCTCCATTATCGTTTTCTTCCAAATATCTGAAAATATCTGATTCCAATTCATCTTTCAGTGGTCCTTTCAGGACATTTGAATTCAACCTCCAGGAAAATGTATTATTTGTGTATTTTTGGATGTTTAAGTCCATATAGATCGGACTGTGGTCAGAGAGATCCATCAGTCCTATTTTACATGTTTTTACTCTTCCAATGTCTCTATTAAACATAAAAAAGTAATCAATCCTTGAGTAAGATGAATGTGGTGTTGAATAAAAAGTATAATCTTTTACATTGGGGTTGAATTCCCTCCACACGTCACAGATTCCCATTTCTTTTAGTTGCATCTGAGTTTTCCTATTTTGAGTGTTATTTTGATGTGAAGAATTACCTGTTGTATCCCAGTATGGATTCAGTCTTAGATTGAAGTCTCCACCACATATCACTAAACCTTGGGCTTTAGTTATTAGGTCGAGTACATTTTTATAAAATTTCCATTTAGCCCCTGGTGGTGCATATACAGTACTGTATAGCTGTTTTTCTAGATCTCAAAAAGGCTTTCGATACTGTAAACCACAGTTTGCTTTTATCCAAAATGGTATCTTTTAACTTCTCCCCAAATACATTAGAATGGTTTGCATCTTATCTCCAGAATAGAGAACAGTGTGTAAAAGTTCACCAGGATAAATCCTCATTTTTAAACAACCGCATGGGTATCCCACAAGGGTCCATTCTTGGTCCTTTACTTTTCAGCATTTTTATTAATGACTTGCCGTTACACTGCTCAGCTGCAACATGCCAACTTTATGCAGATGATGCAGTTATTTACACAGCTGCCAAGACTCCAGCACAGGCTGCAGATGTACTGTCTACAAGTATGGTTGATGTCCAAGAGTGGCTCCTCAAGAACCATCTATTGCTGAACCTTCAGAAAACAGTCTCAATGTGCTTTTCAATCAAAAAATGTAACCTGCAACATTTTAAAGTTAATATACATGATCATGACATCAGTTTAGCTACAGAATTCAAATACCTTGGCATTGTACTAGATCCTCAACTCAAATTTAATCTTCATATAAAGAAAATTTCAAAAACAGTAAAAAAAAAATCTGAACTGCTTTAAATTAATTAGATATTACATACCTTACGAAGCAGCTGCACTGTATATGCATTCTATGGTTTTTTTCTCATATATCATACTGTTTGACAGTCTGGGCTCAAGCAGCCCCTTCCACAATAAGACATATAGGTTCATTATATAATCAAACCCTAAAAATCTTGGACAAAAAGCCCATTAGGTGGCATCACTGTAATGTTTTAAAAAAATACAACCTATTGAGTTTTGAGAGCTTCATTGACCTCTGTCTTCTGAAATTAACGTTCAAATGTTTCCATAAATCAGCACCCGAGCCACTTGCTGGTTTCGTCCAAAGACAGGACAGCAGCAGAGCCACCAGGAGTTCTGTTAACAATAACTGTAAAATATTCCACCGCAGAACCACATTTGGACAAACAGCTTTCTCTATAAAGGGCAGTCACATCTGGAACACAATGCCAAATGAAATTAAAATAATAACGGACTTTAAAACATTCACTAAAAATGTTAAAAACTGGCTGAAAAATAAACAAGAATGTACTCATGTATGAATTATTTGTCTGCAAAGTGAGAGTGAATGAAGGGAAGGAATAAATGTGTTTGTTTATAGTGAGTGACGGAGGGAGGAAGGCCTGAAATAGGCAAATGTGAGTTATGTTATATGTGTTAAATGTGAGTCAGGCTGTTATATTTGTGTATTTATAATATTTATGTTAAAGGTGAGTCAGGCTGTTATATTTGTGTATTTATAATATTTATAATATTTATAATTGTGTATTTATAATTTTTCTGCATTGATGTATGTGGTTATTGTGTATATTTTTATCTTGATTCTTTTTTCTAAAGCCCATCCAGGGACAAGAGTTGCAAATTAGCTAATAGCTATACACTCTATGTGCAACACATCAGATTGATTGTCTTTGATTAATTGTCTATGTTTATTGCACTGTCCCTGTCAAATAAACTAATCTACTACTACTACTACATTCAGCAGGGTGATATCTTCTCCCTCTAGCCGCCCAATTACCAAACTGTACCTCCCTTCTTTATCTTTGTGTTCTGATTTATTTTTTTTTCTCAAATGTAGTTTTGGTTGATATCAATGTCGCTACTCCCCTCCTCCTCCCTGATTTATATGAAGATGAAGAGATCATTTTAAACCCTTGTCTATTGAGTTTAGTGTGTTCCACGTCTTTTAGGTGGGTTTCTTGTAAAAATATTATTTCTGCTTTGTCTTTTTTCATTTTGCGTAGAATCTTGGATCTTTTAACTGGATTCAGGATCCCTTTTACATTATATGAGGCTATTTTGGTTACACCCTGTTTCTCCATTGTATTTTCTTATTTAGTATAACAGTGTGGTGGCCCTCTTTTTTGCTACTCAGAAACTGAAAGAACATTAAGAACATAAAAAACATTAAGAACATAGTGTACGAAACTTTAAAACAAAAAACTGTCAAAAAAACTTCCTGAGCTGGGGTCTCTTTAAAGACCCTGTAAGAGCCCTGATGGAGTGTAGGCTCTGAGGGAAATTCCTCAAACTCTGTTACGTGTTGAGGGCCCTCTCTTACCCCTGTAAGTTGTCCCATGTTTTTAACGTGAATTTCAGATCCCAATCCAAATTTGTAATGATTTTTTTTTTTTTTTTTTTTTTTTTTTATGCCTATACCCTGTGAGATTGTGTGCACCCTCCCACCCCCATCACAGCAAACATTCACTCTAATACAGTATTTGTTAGTGTGGAGAGAACATGTGGGTCATTGTTACATTTCTATTTTAACAAGAATTTTTTTTTTCCCTTTAAATTAAGAAGACATTTGTTTCTAATGCTATAACTGCTCCATGAAAGGTTTTACCACATGCTGATTCTGCACCTCCTTTAATGTTTGTTACCTTGTAGGAGGGGGGATGGAAGTGCAGAATGACTGAAAAGAAAAAAAACAAAAAGGTCGCTATTCCTTCCTGGAACTGGAAAGCTTATCTTTGTAGCTCTGGGGCTGGGTTTCCCGCTGCTGGCCCGTGGATTTTGAAGGTCTCTGAGTGGACCACGTTTGAGCTCTGATCTTTTCACTCAGATTCGCTGCGGGTTTAAACACCGTTACCCGGAGTCCTCTTCTCGCCATGTCAATTGTTGCTTCTTCCGCTGAATTATAGAGACATGACTCTTCACCATAAAAGACCCTTAACTTCGCCGGAAATGGCGTCTGAAAGCGTAGATTCTGTTCCCGTAGAACCTTTTTGGCGTCGTTATATTCCCGTCGCTTTTTAAGAACCTCAGGGGCGTAATCGTGCTCCACGAAGACTTTTCTCTCTTGATGCATAAATCCTTTTTTCTGCCAAGCCCGTCTTACAACCTCTTGTTTTATTTTGAAATCGGAGAATCTTACCACCACCGAACGCGGGGGGGCTTCTGCCGCTGGCTTTGCGGCTAATGTACGATGGGCCTTTTCTATCTTCAAATCAGTGGTTTGTGGAATATCCCAACTTCTCTCTCAATAAGGATTCCACGCATTCCGCCACTGTGTTGAAACTATCTTCAGCTCCTTCTTTCAGACCGTGAATTCTGATGTTGTCTCGTCTCTGTCTTCCTTCTTGGTTGGTTAGCTTAGCCTCCAGCCTTGACTGTTTTCTGTGTAAATCCAGCATAGAATCTTCAAGCACTTTTACTCTTTCTTCAGCTTCCAAGATTCGGTTTTCGGCCTGGTCCATTCTGCTGTTCGTCCTTTTTAGTTCCTCTCTGAATTCATGAAATTCGGCCCGAAATCGTCGTAATTCATCAAATAGTGATTTCAAGCTAATCTTTTTGTTAGCTAGGTCCAGGTCCTCGTCTCCTGAACGGAGGTCCTCGGGATCAGATTCTGCGGCCGCTGCACGTCCTGACCTGGGGAATGTCAGTTTCTTCTGTTTTTGGTTAGGCATGGTGTTTTTGTCTTTTGATTTTTATTCTTCCAAAAATCCGTTAAGTCTGATTTTGAAGATGTTTTCCTTGGATTGGATCTGGGAGGTTCAGCGTTAAGTTGCTATCACCATGGCGTCCGGACCGAAAGTTGTCAGTTTTTTGTTTTAAAGTTTTATATACTATGTTCTTAATGCTTTTTATGTTCTTAATGTTGTTTCAGTTTCTGAGTAGCATCAAAGAGGGCCACCACACTGTTATACTAAATAAGACAACACAATGGAGAGACAGGGTGTAACCAAAATAATCTCATAATGTAAAAGGGATCCTGAATCCAGTTAGAAGAGCCAAGATTCTAGGCAAAATGAAAAAAGACGAAGCAAGAATAATATTTTTATAGGAAACCCACCTAACAGACGTGGAGCACACTAAACTCAATAGACAAGAGTTTAAAATGATCTCTTCATCTTCATATAAGTCAGGGAGGAGGAGGGGGTAGTGACATTGATCTCAACCAAAATTATATTTGAAAAAAAATCAGAACACAAAGATAAAGAAGGGAGATACAGTATGGTACTTGGGGGGCTAAAGGGAGAAGATATCACCCTGCTGAATGTATATGCACCTCCAGGGGCTAACTGGAAATTTTATAAAAATGTATTTGACCTAATGATAACTAAAGCCCAAGGTTTAGTGATATGTGGTGAAGACTTCAATCTAAGACTGAATCCATACTGGGATGCATCAGGTAATTCTCCACATCAAAATAACACTCAAAGTAGGAAAACTCAGATGCTACTAAAAGAAGTGGGAATCTGTGACGTGTGGAGGGAATTCAACCCCAGTGTAAAAGATTATACATTTTACTCAGCACCACATTCATCATACTCAAGGATTGACTATTTTTTTATGTTTAATAGAGATATTGGAAGAGTAAAAACATGTAAAATAGGACTGATGGATCTCTCTGACCACAGTCCGATCTATATGGATTTAAGTATCCAAAAATACACAAATAATACATTTTCCTGGAGGTTAAATTCAAATGTCCTGAAAGGACCACTGAAAGATGAATTGGAATCAGATATTCTCAGATATTTGGAAGAAAACGATAATGGAGAAGTATCCCCTTTAATACTGTTGGACGCATGCAGAGCTGTAATAAGGGGAAAGATTATCGCAAAACTGGCAATCCAAAAGAAACTGAGACAAGAAAAACTAATCACATTAGAGTCAGAACTTAAGAACCTAGAAAAAGAGCACAAAGACAACACTCATTCTAATGACTCGCTCAAAATTAAGGAAATTAAAAAACAAATGAGATCTACACAATAGAAAACCAGAAGAAACTTACATTTCTGAAACAAAAATACTATGAAGCAGGCAGCAAATCAGCAAAATTACTAGCCTATAAATTGAGGAAACGACAAACGGAGAGAGCAATCTACAAAATCAGAGACCCAGTATCAAAGGAAATAAAATTCAGAATTCAGGATATTCTTAAAAGCTTCGAGAACTACTACAAGAACTTGTACTCCCTCAAAAAACATAAAAACGCATCTGAAGCATTCCTAAACACATTAAACCTTCCCCAACTTACTGAGTCACAAAATAAAACACTACTGTCAGAAATACAACCTAAAGAATTAGAAAAAGCAATTATGAAACTTAAAGCTAACAAATCCCCAGGAGCAGATGGCTATACAGCAGAGTGGTACAAAACCTTTAAACAGCAACTATCTCCTCTCCTCCTGAAAACATTTAACTATGTCCTCCACACAGGGGAAATCCCCCCCTCCTGGAGAGAAGGGGTCATTGCAGTCATACCTAAACCTGAAAAGGATAAACTAGACTGCTCCAACTACAGATCAATCAGTGTGTTAAATCAGGACTATAAGCTTTTTACCACTATCCTTGCCAAAAGGTTAGAAAATATACTGACAGACTTAATTCATTTAGACCAAACAGGTTTTATAAGACAAAGACAGACACAAGACAACATTAGACGCACTTTACACATAATTCATCTTATAAAAAAATATAACTTAAATGCAGCCATATTGGGATTAGATGCTGAAAAAGCATTCGATTCGGTTGACTGGTCTTTCCTATATAGAATCTTATCCAGTTTCAATTTTCATAACAACTTCATTAGAACTATCCAGGCATTATATAAAAAACCAACAGCTAAAGTAAGGATTAACGGTAAATTATCATCATCTTTTGAACTGGAAAGAGGATGTCGTCAGGGCTGCCCCTTGTCTCCACTGCTCTTTGCAATCTTCATAGAACCTCTGAGCCAATGGATAAGACAGAATCAAAAAATTCAAGGTATTACACTTGGTCAGAAGGAACATAAAATAGCACTCTTTGCTGATAACATTTTAATATACCTGGGGCAGCCGGACACCTCTTTTCCAGAACTAATCTCAGTTTTTTCAGAGTATGGAGATTTATCGGGGTACAAATTAAACATGCATAAAACCCAAGTTTTAACATTCAACTATGACCCAAATCAATATTTACTAAGCAAACTCAAAACTAACTGGGAGTTGGAATCTATGAAATATCTGGGGGTCAATATCCCGAAACAACTCAACAAAATTATAACGCTAAACTATGACCCACTGATGGCAAAAATAAAATCTGATCTAGCAAGATGGGATATGATACCATTCTTGGGTACTGCACAAAGAATTGAAGCAGTTAAAATGAATATACTTCCACGTCTTCTATACCTTTTCCAAGCAATACCGGTAGAACCTCCCAAAAAAACATGGTAAGAACTGGACAGAAGGATCTCAAGATTCATATGGCAGGGCAAGAGACCTAGAATCAGATATAGAACCCTTCAGCTAAACAAAGACAAAGGTGGGCTCGCGCTGCCAAATAATCAGGGACTATTTTAAAGCCACACAAATTAAAACTTACTTTTTTGCCCCACTGTATTCTTAGGTAAAGAAGTGTGTGAAATAATTTGTGTAGCTATTGTGCCTATGCATGCTCAAAATTTTAGTCATGATTAATCATGCTTAATTTTTGAAAATGGGTGTGATTAATCAGTTAAAAAATTTTTTTACATTGATTCCCAGCACTAACTGATATCAAGGGAAATTCAGATTCTTAGGAAAAACGCTGTTTATCAATCAATCGATAAGGTGAATCAACTGATTGAATTAATCAATAATTTGCATCCCTACTACAGAATATGGCACCCCCGATTGCCATGAAAATGTCCTATCTAGTGTTTATCTATACGTTGCTGACCACCATAGTCTCATCATCCAAGTGCTCAGATGTAAATATTATGATTGTTTTGGACCCTTAAAATTTTTTAAAGTATTTTTTTCATCAATATATATTTTTGAAGAATATAAAGGTTTTAATTCTACGCCTTTCTAAACACTGGGTTGGACAGTGATGCTAATCCAATTCGCCTAATAGTATATCATATTATTGTGCATTTTCAAATCAATTCAATTCAATTCAACTTTATTTATATAGCGCCATTTCACAACAACAGTCATCTCATAGCACTTTCAACTGTAGGGGGGACCCCCACAGTTGCAGAAAGACCCCAGCAATCAGGCGATCCCCTGTGAGCAAGCACTTGGCGACGGTGGAGAGGAAAAACTCCCTTTTAACAGGAAGAAACCTCCAGCAGAACCAGGCTCAAGGAGGGGCAGTCATCTGCTGCGACTGGCTGGGGGGTGAGGGGACAGAGAAGATGAAAAGAACAGACATGTAGAGAGCAAACAGCACGATGGGGACTCAATATATGGGAGAGAACAAACAGATGTTAATGACTAGCAAAAAAAAAAAAAAATTCATCGAGAGTGAAGAAAGGAGTGAGGCCCAGTGCATTATTGGAGGTCCCCCAGCTGACTAAACCTATTAGCAGCATAACTAAGGGAGGGTTCAGAAACGCATGATCCCTCCCTAATTGTAGGCTATATCAAAAAGGTAGGTTTTAGCTCTTTTCTTAAAAACAGAGATCGAGTCTGACTCCTGAATCCAGATTGGCAGCTGGTTCCACAGGAGAGGAGCTTGATAACTGAAGGCTCTGCCTCCCATTGTACTTTGATTCTAGGTATTACAAGTAATCCTGCATTTTAGGAGCGTAGTGCTCTGTTAGGATAATACGGTAGTATCAGATCTTTTAAATAAAAAGGAGCCTGATTGTTTAGAGCTTTGTAAGTAAGAAGGAGGATTTTAAACTTAATTCTAAACTCTATGGGAAGCCAATGAAGGGAGGCCAGAACCGGAGAGATATGATCTCTCTTTCTAGTACCTGTTAAAACTCTTGCTGCAGCATTTTGGATCAGCTGAAGACTTTTTAAAGATGTTTTAGGACAGCCTGATAATAAAGAATTACAATAATCTAATCTCGAGCTAACAAAAGCGTGGATCAGTTTCTCAGCATCACTCTGAGACAAGATGCTCCTAATCTTGGCAATATTACGCAAATGATAGAAGGCAGTCTTAGAAACAAATTTAATATGTGAATTGAAGGACAGATCTTGATCAAAAATAACTCCCAAGGTTCCTCACAGAGTTATTAAGAGAAAGAGTAACCACATCCAAACTGAAAGTTTGATTTGGAAAGGTATTTCTAAGGTTTTTTGGACCAACAAGAATAACTTCAGTCTTATCTGAATTTAATAGCAGGAAATTACAAGTCATCCAAGCTTTGATTTCCTTAAGACAGGCTTCCAACTTGGCTAATTGATTACTATCATCTGGCTTCATTGACAGGTATAATTGTGTATCATCTGCATAACAATGAAAATGTATAAAGTGCTTTCTAATAATGTTGCCTAACGGAAGCATATATAAACTAAAAAGAGTAGGGCCTAGCACAGATCCCTGTGGAACTCCATGACTAAGCTTTGAGTTGAAAGAAAACTCATTATTTACATGAACAAACTGGAACCTATCAGATAAATAAGATCTAAACCACTGCAACAAAGTTCCATTAAGTCCAGCATAGTGTTCTAATCTATCAAGTAGAATATTATGATCGATAGTATCAAAAGCTGCACTAAGGTCTAAAAGGACAAGTATAGAAACCAATCCATTATCAGATGCGATGAGGTCATTAGTGACCTTCCCTAAGGCTGTTTCAGTACTATGATGGATTCTAAACCCAGATTGAAACTCTTCAAGTAAACAATTTCCCTGCAGGTGGTCAAATAATTGCGTAGCAACAACTCTAAGATTTTTGAAATGAAAGGGAGATTAGAGATTGGTCTATAGTTAGCTAAAGCACCTGGATCTAGCGTTGACTTCAAAATCAAATCAACCTTTGTCATATTGCTGTGCATACAACTGTAGTGCAGGCAAGATGAAATTGCGTTTCTCTCGGCATCCATATAAGTAAAAAGAACATAATTTAAGACACTCACACACACCCTCACCCCCCACCCCAACACAGCCATTCGCACATCCCTGAGACATACTTGAAAACTAACTGGAACTATACTATACATAATGAATACATAATTCAGTGTGGTTGTTTAAGTGTGAGCCTGTTTCTCATGCCTCAGACATAGCAAAGATCTTCAGTGGGCCAGAATTCTCTGCCTTTTCTAAAATGAGATATCTGTGCCAGATGGGTGGCCTGCCTACACTAACAAATGTTCAGCTCACAAATACTGTTCAACGACGTATGCTCACACAGTTGAAATTTCTTAATCTCCCATGATGATGCATGTAAAATGTCTGTTGGTTCAACTGTTTCCGTACTGATGCAGCTTTTTCCAAATTCATGATGATTAGTGGGATCAGATGTTGCGACTTGGTAACACTGGTGGTGGGTAATGTTGAGTTGAACTAACTGATGCATGAAGCAGATGGTGTTCTCTGCTGCCCAGAATAATAGTGGTGAAGAGCCTTCGAAGTATCAGTAAAATGTAGATTAACTTTCATCAGTGTGTGCTGCTATGACCAAAGCTTTGTAGTTGTCTTGTTCAGCCACTGAACACATAAGCTCACAGATACCCATTAATGGTAAATCTGTGCATCAGTAACTGTTAGTTGAGCAAAAGATCAGTGGTTTATTCAGTGGGAAAAGTAGCTAGAAATTGTACTCAAATAAAAACATTGTCTGCTAAAAAATTACTTGAGTAGTGAGTAATGACTTTAGTCTTGACAAATTACTAGGGAAGTACCGATACAGCCTTTATAAAATGTCCAAGCCAATATTTTAAATTTGAGTATGGGCTGATACTGAACTGATATGCAGCTTGTAGGGGTGGGACAAAAGATCAATTTGGTGATGGATCGCGATACTTGACGCTAACAACGATCCACCGATCCCTAAATGCATGGATCGAACTTTTACTAATTATGTATATTCATGTCAGCGTTGCATACTCTTTTTAAATTTTGCAGCTTTTCCCTTTCCAGTTATGGAGACTTTTCTCTTTTGGTCTGAGGAAAATCAAATGTATGAAAAATTCACTTGTACCCTCTAATATATCTCAAGTCATAGAAACAAACAATAGCCACTGATGATAGTAGATTTAATACTTCCTGAACTAGAATAGGAGAACAATGACTTGAGCACTTACTTTTCAGAGTCTGTCAGTCTGGTCTAGTTAGTAAAGTGGCTGGCTAGCTAGTGCCCGCTGAGTATCTCTTTTCTTCTTATAAGCATCTTCAGATGAAGTAAAGAGTCAACAGCAAGCACCGAGTTGTGCAGCTTCAGCAGAATCTGTATGCTGTGAGGTTTAAATCTAAACTTAAGGGAAACCAAGTATAAAAGGGTAAACTGTTGGCATGAACCCAGAATATAAGAATTTCTAGGTTGAGAAGTTTCTTTTGAAACTGCATGTCACTGTGAAGATTAAGGTATACAACACACTGTGATCCTCAGAATTATACAAAGCCACAGACAGTCACGGTAATGAAATATGAGAACACTGCTGAATCGGAATGATGCATATCCAGTGAAATATCAGTACAGTGCATCTGGAAAGTATTCACAACGCTTCACTTTTCCACATTTTATGTTACATCTTTATTCCAAAATGGATTAAATTCATTTTTTCCACACAATTCTACACTCAATACCCCATAATGACAACATGAAGATTTTTGAGATTTTTCCAAATTTATTAAAAATAAAAAACTAAGAAATCACATGTACATAATGAAGCTCAAAATTGAGCTTGGGTGCATCTTGTTTCCACTGATCATCCTTGATGTTTCTACAGTTTAAAGCAGGAATTGTCTGTAGACCTCCGAGACAGGATTGTCTCGAGGCACAAATCTGGGGAAGGGTATAGAAAAATCTCTGCTGCTTTGAAGGTCCCAGTGAGCACAGTAGCCTCATCATCCTTAAATAGAAGTTGTGAACCACCAGGACTCTTCCTAGAACTGGCCGGCCATCTAAACTGAGTGATTGGGGGAGAAGGGCCTTAGTCATGGAGGTGACCAAGAACCCGAAGGTCACGCTCTCAGAACTCCAGCATTCCTCTGTGGAGAGAGGAGAACCTTCCAGAAGGACAACCATCTCTGCAGCAATCCACCAATCAGGCCTGTATGGTAGAGTGACCAGATGGAAGCCACTCCTGAGTAAAGGGTACATGGCAGTCTGCCTGGAGTTTGTCAGAAGGAACCTGGAGGACTCTCAGACCACGAGAAACAAAATTCTCTAGCCTGATGAGACAAAGATTGAACTCTTGGGCATGAATGCCAGGCGTCATGTTTGGAGGAAACCAGGCACTGTTCATCACCAGGCCAATACCATCCCTACAGTAAAGTGTGGTGGTGGCAGCATCATGCTGTGGGGATGTTTTTCAGCAGCAGGAATTGGGAGACTAGTCAGAATAGAGGGAAAGATGAATGCAGCAATGTACAGAGACATCCTGGATGAAAACCTACTCCAGAGCGTTCTTGACCTCAGACTGAGGCGATGGTTCATCTTTCGGCAGAACAACAACCCTAAGCACACAGCCAAGATATCAAAGGAGTGGCTTCAGGACAGCTCTGTGAATGTCCTTGAGCGGCCCAGCCAGAGCCCAGACTTGAATCCAATTGAACATCTCTGGAGAGATCTGAAAATGGCTGTGCACCGATGCTTCCCATCCAACCTGATGGGAGCTCGAGAGGTGCTACAAAGAGGAATGGGCGAAACTGCCCAAAGATAGGTGTGCCAAGCTTGTGGCATCATATTCAAAAAGACTTGAGGCTGTAATTGCTGCCAAAGGTGCATCAACTAAGTATTGAGCAAAGGCTGTGAATACTTTTGAACATGTGATTTCTTAGTTGTTTTTTTTATTTTTAATAAATTTGCAAAAATCTCAAACTTTTTTCACATTGTCATTATGGGGTGTTGTGGGTAGAATTTTGAGGGAAAAATAAATTTATTCCATTTTGGAATAAAGCTGTGACATAGCAAAATGTAGAAAAAGCGAAGCGCTGTGAAGACTTTCAAGATACACTGTATGTAATTATCAGGGAACATAGTATTTCCTGGCACAAAAGGCTAAGGATACATGCAGCACAAATATTTTGGGGGTGAAATTTGCAACTTTACTCATAGATTTGTGATCCCCCCCCCCCCCATAAATCTGCAACTTTTTTTCTCATTAATCTGCAACTTCGTGTTCATTCGCAACTTTTTTTCATTAATCTGCAACTTTTTTCCTTTAATTTGCAACAATTTTGGACATTTTTCTTGTAAATTTGCAACTTTGACTTGTAAATTTGAGACTTTTGTTCCTCAAATTTCAGAATGTTCACATGGATTCTAGTTAAATCTTTATTATTCGATGTAATGGCAAGACAGAGCCATGAGCGAGAGAGAGAGATGATTTTTCCACATTTTATAGGGTTTGAATTTGCCCCCATTTCAAAATCTTGGATATTGCCCAAAACCCAGGAATGAACCTGACTTCAATAGTACTTAGTGTCCCCCTCAATATTTACTCTTGAGACAATGTTGTGTTTATCCCCCCCCCCCAAAAAAAGTGAAATGAAATATCCACCCATGGTTGTATAACTTAAAAGCTGCACCAAGTACCAATGGAATGATTGGTTAACCCTAATTGATTTCTCGTGTCCTTCCAGGAAAATACCTCAAGCCATGGACCTTCAGTCTCCTCCTCCTTCTGCTAAGGCCATCACCTCTTCTTTGTCTATGGTCACTGGTTCTGCATCGTCATTACATTCAAAGGTCCGCACAGGTAGTCATATCAGCTCCTCCCTCAAAACTGCATCCTCTTCGTCTTCATCTAGTCGTGGTCCAGGGAGACCTCAGCCATCCATCCACTTGGAGAACTCTGGGGCCAACATCGCTGGTGGTCATCTGGCGTCACTGGGTAAGTCTACGACCGTGAGGCAGATGGGTGCAGCGAGATCGAAGAATCCAGTCAGGCGTCCCAGCAAGCAGGTGCTAAAGCTGCGAGAGGAGGCTGCTGCAGCTGCCTCTCTTCGTAAGCGTAAAGCCCCATCCCAGGAAGGGGAGCACTCCGGCCCCGACAGGAACTGCATCATTCTTCAGGACAGGGGCCGTCCACCCTCTGCTGCCCCTTCCTCATCTTCCTCTACCAAAGCCCAGACTCCCTCTCCTCTCCCACACGGACAGACCAATGGCACTCTTTCCCCCAGCAGCAAGCCCCGTCCCCAGCCTTCCCCCTCAGAGGCCCACTCACCAGCTGCCAAGGCGCTTTGGACGTACAGACGGACACACCCTCCCCTGGGTCATTCCTCACCCCCAGAGCCTTCCCTTGCCAGCAACTCCCACAGCCGGGCTGGCGTGGGGGACTCAGGACTGCACGGGCAGGGTAGTGGGAGGGGCTTTGAGCACCAGGGGCTGGTGAAGAAACGCAAGGTGGGTGGCATGGAGGAGCGCTCACCCTTGTCCAAACCTGCAGCTCACCGCCTGCCCTCCTCCTCATCTTCCTCCTCCAGCTCTACCACCTCCTCCTCTCCCCGTTCTAGCTTCTACCCCTGGAAGGACAGTAAAGGTGGGAGCCTGGCTGGGGGAGTGGAGAAGAAATTGGGCACACAGAAGGTAGGTTTGGATAAGGAAGACATAAGGGTGTTGAGAAAAGAGAGTTTTGTATGGTATCAGAGATTATCTGAAAATGTAGACATTTGTTCCATTACTATATCCTGACCAGTAATGCTTAGGTGTCCAATCACTCCAAAACACTTAAGCTTCAAAAATGTGTTAAATAGCAAGTTGTGTGAATGTGAATTAGCATTAAAATGTCTAAATTTAGTGCAGCCCTTTGAACAAAATGCTGCCAATGTTTGGCTGTTTGTGCAGTGCATTGCCATTGTTCACACTAACTAAGCAATATTAACACGATGAATAAACTGTGGCACTGATTTGGCCGTAGGCCCGACACACAGCCACGATTATGTTGTCAGTGCATAGATATTACAACTTCTAACAAAAATTATGGAGTCACTACTCTTGGAGGATGTTCATTTAATTTTGTAAAAAACAAACTTTTTATTCAAAATGCCAACCTTCTAGCTTTAAGAAACATTTTAAAAGACTGAAAAAAGTTGTAGTCAATTGTGTGTGTTTTTATTAAATCTATTAGATCAAGCAGAAAAAAATAGGGAATCATTCAAATTCTAAGGAAAATATAATGGGATAACCCTGTAATTTGAAATCCTAAAGCAAATGCCTGCATCAGATTAAATCTGCTAATTAGTCTGCACTTAAAAAAAGAGTGCTTGCACACCTTGGTGAGCTGTTGCACCAAGTTGATTAACATGAATCATGGCTCTAACATAAGAAATGTCAGTTAAAACTAAGGAGAGGACTATAAAACTTCTTCCATCCCGCCATTTTCTACCGCTTTTACGGAAGTCCGGGTCATGAATGCAGCAGCTCAAGCAGAGAACCCCAGACTTCCTTTTCCCCTGCCACCTGCTCCAGCTTTTCAGAGAGGATACCAAGGTGTTCCCAGGCCAACTGGGAGACGTAGTCTCTCCAGCGTGTCCTGGGCTTGCCCCAGGTCTCCTCTCAGTGGGACATGCCTGAAACACCTCAAGTCAGAGGCGTCCAGGAGGCATCCTGATCAGATGCCCATACCACCTCAACTGGCTCCTTTTGATGCGGAGGAGCTGCGATTCTACGCTGAGCCTCTCCCAGATGACTGAACTCCTCACCCTATCTCTAAGGGAAAGTCCAGCAATCCTACGAAGAAAGCTCATTTCAGCCACTTGTATCCTCGACCTAATTCTTTTGGTCATTACCCAAAGCTCATGACCATAAGTGAGGGTAGGAACGTAGATTGATCGATAAATCAACAGCTTTGCTTTAGAGCTCAGCTCCCTCTTCACCACAACAGACTGGTACAACATCTGTATCACTGCAGATGCTGCTCCAATCCGTCTGTAATTCAATAAAATTTCTTCAAGAAGGTAAATCGTCACAAAATGTAGTAAAAGATGTTGGTTGATCCCAGTCAGCTGCCTAAAGTCTGTACCAAGTACAAACAAAATGGGAAGGTTGTAAAATAAAAGCATATTGGTAGAGCAAAGAAAACATCAAAATATCTTGAAAATGGAAACTGCACAACAAAACAATTGAGGAACAAATGGGCCAAAACTGGAGTCAGTTTCTGTGACAGAACTGTAAGAAATCGCCTAAAGGAAATGGGATTTACATCCAGAAAAACCAAACGGAAACTATCATTAGGTTTGTTTTTTTTTAACAGAAAAAAACAAGGTTACAGTGGGCTAAAAAGCAATCATGGACTGTGGATGACTGGATGAAAGTGATATTCAGTGATGAATGCCGAATCTGCATTGGGCAAGGTGATGATGCTGGAACTTTTTTTGGTGCCGTTCCAGTGAAATCTATGAAGATAACTGCCTGAAAACACATAAATCTCCAAAATCATTGATATGAGGCTGCATGTCAGCTAAAGGTATGAAGGAGATGACAGTCATTACATCTTCAATCAATGCACAAGTTCACATTGAAATTTTGGAGTTTTATTCCATCAATTGAAAGGATGTTTGGTGATGATGACATCATTTTCCAGGATGATAATGCATGGTCTGCAAATAGTTTGGCCCTCAGCCTCTGAAAATCTGTTGTGGAAACAGAGGTTGCACTAGAAGTTACTGTCGTTATCTTAACGGTCAGGGTTAGAAAAATTAGATCATGACCTAATAATAGTAATAACTGTCATGGTGGAGGAACTTTCCATGTGGTGATGGTGGGTAGCTCAGCAGAGTGATATGAGGCAAGTAATTTTTAGGGTCCTGCGATTCCATAATTTAATGTTAGTAGCTTAATTTTTTTTCATAGAAAATTTGATTTAAATGAAAAAGGGCAGGCTGTTGGTATCTGATACAAACTGAATTGTTTTTTAAAATTTTTTTCTAAAGATTTTTTCTAATGAAAACAGTACTTGTAAATAAAAAAAAAAAAAAAAAAACTGTTCACAAGGCACAGGAATCACTGGGAGATTTTCATCACACAGATTCCTTTCCCCGAGAGGAGCTTGGTGGTGCAGTGGTTAGCACTGTGGCAGCACAGTAAGGTCACGGGATTGATTCCACCCCTGACCATCAATGACCCTTCTGTGTGAAGTTTGCATGTTCTCTCTGTGTCTGCGTAGGTTAATCCTGGGTACTCTGGTTTCCTCTCACAGGCCAAAACCATGCAAGTTAGGTTAATTGGAGACTCTAAAGTGGCCCTAGGTGTGAAGGGATTGGCGCTGTACCATGGCTGCCTCATCTATCCAGGTGGATGCTCTGAATTTCCCTCTGGGATTAGTAAAGTATACAAAATACAAAGAACCCCAAAAGTTTTCAATCTAGAAACGGCCTCCACGCCCTTGGAAAAAAATGGTCTGCCAACTTCTGGCACCTAATGTTTGCTGGGTCCCAGCAGCAGTAAAAGGTGGGGTGCGGCTGCCGATTTCGTAGATTTGCCTGCAGTGGATGAGAGTGCTGGGGTTGGACCACCTCCTGAGTAGAAGACAGGTTCCCGCCAGATGTCTGCAAGAGCCAGTGAGTGACATGAAATAAGGAGGATCGGAATCTATCTGTGTTTTGCCAGGAGCCAGACAAACAGGCCTTCAACTTCACAAGCCTCCCCCCTCACATATCCCGGCATCTGGAACGCTTCCTCCAGAGGTTGGAGCTTGGGAGGTAAGCTGGTATTTAAGATACTAGTGGGGGCAAAGATTCTTCTTTTTCTTGGTCAAACTGAATCTGATATCAGCAGACAGATAAAGCTCCAAAATTGCAAGGAATGACAGTTTGGAGTTAAATCATAATCTGTCAAAATGACAGACGGGTCTGTCATGGCTTAAAAACGAAAATTCATCAATGAAGGAGAATTCTCAGTTGACCGCTGGGTGGAAATTGAAGAAAATGGTCCATGACAAGGCTCCATCCTGCAAAGCTGATCTGACAACGGCAATAAGGGGAAGTTGGTGCTGGATTGATGAAGAATACCGTTTGTCAGTAGTTAAGTCCATGCCTCAGAGAATTCAAGCTGTGATGGAAAAACCAGAGGTGGTGCAACAAAGTACAAGTGGTGAAGCTTTTTTCATGATCCATAATATTTTCCTTAGAATTGAGTGATTCTATTTTTTTCTTCTACTTGATCTAATAAATTGCAACTGAGTATAAGATATTTCTTTCATTCTTTTAATGTTTGTTAAAAACAGAAGGTTGGCATTGTGATAGAAAGTTTTGTGACATGTCTGATTTTTTTTTTTTTTTAATAAAACAATTTAACATCTTTCAATAGTGATAATTCCATAATTTTTGCCAGGAGTTGTAAAAGTGTCTTGACAAAATTGATGAGCTGAGGTTGGATTTATCGTACTGATCAGTTTGTTCACGGTTAGCCACTAACCACGTTTTAGCTTTGGGCCATTTTTCCGTTAGTTTTGCCATATTTCACCAGTTTGTTTTTTTGGGGGTTTTTTTCTTGGCATACTTAGATGAAATAAAGACGCTGTCACTGCATTCTATAGGTGTTATGGTTGGGATAATAAATCCAACCACAATGTCAATTTTGGGGGGAACAGTCTTGACTAGTGGAAATACGGAGGTGTCATGGTGTTTTTTTTTTGTTTTTTTTTTTAAACCCAGATGTTCACAAGGTGCCAGGCAGAACATTCTGGTTGTAGAGGTCTGGATTTTGAGAACTGTCTCTCGTTAAACGGCTCCTCGCAGTGGAAAATTAACAGAAAAACAAAGCATTACTAAACTCACATTTTATAAGCCATGATTAAGGGCTGGGGTGAGCAATATGCCTCCCCCCCCAAAAAAAAAAAAAAAAAAAATTAAGATATTTCTGGAAATTTTCACAGTATTCTTGATATTGCCAAATACTGTTTTTTTTTTTTCTTTAATTTATTTAAATAGTAGTTTGACAGGCCAGCATTATTTGCCTTCTTTTTTCTGTACTTAACCTTTATTTATTCAGGGGGGGGTCCATTGAGAGGCGAACTCTATTGTTCAAGGACGCCCTAATCACATTCACACAATTGCGCGTTAACACCTGGAAGTTGCCCAGTACAGCCACAGACTGACCTGTGGCCACTGAGCAGCTTCACTGGAGCAGTTGGCGTTAAGGGCCTTGCTCAAGGGCACCACAGTGGGTTTAGTCAGGGTGGGGTGAACACTGCTTTGTCATTTGTCCACACAGATTTGATCCTGCTGGTCTGGGGATTGAATCGGTGACCTTTCAGTCACAAGTTCCTGTCTGTTCCCTTCAGTGATCGAGTTTCGTACACAGTGGTGCTTGAAAGTTTTTGAAACTTTTAGAATTTTCTGCATAAATATGACCTAAAACATCAGATTTTCACACGTGCTAAAAGAAGATAGAGAACCCAGTTAAATAAATGAAACCAATTATTGAATCATTTTCCTCAATAAGTAAATGAAGTATCACATATCTGAGTGGCAAAAGTTTGTGAACCTCTAGGATTAGCAGATAATTTGAAGGTGAAAATAGTCAGGTGTTTCAATCAACGGGATGACAATCAGGTGTGAGTGGGCACTTAATTTTATTCAAACAATCTTTTATTTAAAGCTCTATCAAAGTGTCAACACGTTTGTGGAAGTGTATCATGGCACAGAGGAGATTTCTGAGGACCTCAGAAAAAGGGTTGTTGATGCTCATCAGGCTGGAAACTTGTTACAAAACCATCTCTAAAGAGTTTGGACTCTACCGATCCACAGAGACAGATTGGTAGATTGGTTTGATATACACTGATGATGCACATGAAAAAGTTGAAAACTGCTTTCCTTCAGTAAGATATTGGGATCTTCAAAGAAAACAGACACGGGCGATATTGCACTCACCTCAGAGTGCTCTTGTTCCCATATTGTAGAATTGTGAACATGAACACGAGTAGTCACACTGAAGGTGACAATTTAATCCTTTTCCTTTTTTTTTTTTTTTTTCTCTGCAGCCAAAACTGCACCATTAAGTGTGCCTGCCTTACAAGCCACTATGAGGGAGCCAGCTCTGCTCAGTCCACAGCTGAGCCAACAGGACTCAAGTGTGTGTGTATGTGTGTGTGTGCGTGCGCATCAGAGTGTCTGTCTGAATTTTTGTCTATTGAGCAATACGCTCAAGTTCGAGTGTGTCCCCTTGTGTGTGGATGTGGGTCTGGATGAATGTCTGAGGAGAGGATTGGGTGGGTGGGATGAAAATCAGAGTATGGATTAAATACCTCAAGACCATCCGGTTATGCTGCTAAATAAATGTTGATTTATAAAAATGAATTAAAAATGTCCTTTTCACCTGGTGTCAGTGGCTTCTTTGGGAAAATGTCCTGTGAATACAGCTGCCAATTGTTCTGGTCTGCAGGTCATCTCATGTGAGTTTAGTTTGTCATAAAAGGTAGCATGCAAAAATCTGACAAAGGGGCCAAAAGATGATCATCACAATGAAAATCTCCCATAGTTTATTTTATTGAGTAAAGTTTTACGCATACTAGGTCACTTCCTTAGACTCCAGTCTATATAGAATAGTCACCATCTTATTGTCAAATGATTTAAATAACCAAAATCAAGGGTCATATTACAATGATCTCATCAACAGTCTGTTGTAAAAGTGCAGAGCGCATTTATGGGCGTGCCCAAGTCCATTTTGTTAGTGCAGTGACCAAAAGACAGGCTTTCCGGTGGCGTGAAGTGCAAATGACTGTCCTAATGCGGTGAATTATTCAGAGGTGTGTTTTGGGTGTAACATGCCGTAAACCAATCAGATTATAGTAGGTCTTCTCGTCACCTTTAAGACATGGGCATGCTGGGTCAAAGGCGGATTACTATTCATGCCTGTGAGGACCAAATTGGTTGTTCACCGGGGTTGTCGACTGTGCTCATCCACAATTTAAAACAGGACACATGAACATAACCAATGTGGCTGCTCGGCATTAAAGGGTACCTGTGGTGGTCGTCTAAACGCATTCAACTTGAAAACATTAGGCAAAGTATTCGTTATTTGGTTAAATAATTATTGCCAGCCATATACCACCAGAGAAATATGCAAATATGACCGCAGGCATGGCCAGCCAATGAAAACTATGTGCACAGCCATGACGCATGTGGATGTGATGTCACTACGTTGGGTACTGAAAAGTCAATACTCTGCCTGTATGAGCGACTAGGTGCTTTTGTGAGTGTTTTTATTCTATTATGGCTGAATTGTCGGACCTCTGAGGAAGAATTCGTCCAACATGGCTACAGGTTTGAGCCTGAAAGGTCTTCTGAGGGTGAAAGTGACGAAGTGGTCCTCACACACAAGCAATTTCGGTCTGAAAGGAAACGTCTGTGCCCTGTTCGAGATTGCGCAAACCACTTTTCCGCTACGATCTTCCCAACAAGGTGAGCTGGGTTTGGGTAAACAAAAGAAGTGTTTATCTTTGTTTTTTTCGCTTATTATTGAGACATCCAAAGGCTTTACATTCCGCCATGTTGCGATATCCATATCGCATTGTATGTTTTTGTTGTTACAAGAGCGCCGAGTGTCTGCTGATCTGTATATAGTTTTAGCGGCGAGGGAAGAGCCCAGCGCCGAATCATCAGCCGTCTGGCGGCCGTTACGACCTCAGATCAGACGAGATGACCCGCTGAATTTAAGCATTTATTTATTTTCTACTTGTTTTAGTTCTGCATTTTATATGAACCCTGAGTTTGAAATAAACGTTTGAATTTGAATATCCCGAAAGCCACTGCTCATCCGGGCACTCCAGGCTCAGCCAATATTGATCCAGATCGCGGTATCCACGACACTACGTCACAGGAAGCGTCCTGGCAGGCCATGTAGCTGCCAGTATGGCTGCACCCATGTTTTGCTGACATGGATGAACCAGCACATCAGCAATGGATTTATATCGCATTGCTTTGAACTTGAACTAGAACGTGAGACAGGGGCTCAATATAATATCTTTTTTTTTCACGACCACCACAGGTACGTTTTAAGCTTAGGGAGAGGTGGTGATTTATAAATTGTCATGAATATCAGATAATCCCAGAACTCTTAAACTAGACTTGTGTATTTTAAAATGTCATTTTGAATTTATATTTGGTCTGAATATCTGCAATCCAGGTTTATTAAAAACCATCAGATATAAATGATCAGAGGTGACTCATTCAGTCCTCTGAAAGAAAACCGACAACTTTATTGAATTACTTGAAACTACAGAACAGTCAGACTTGCACAGCGCCCCCCAAAACTGGAAACAGCCCTGGGTGTTAATGAAGCCCAAGTTGTTTGATAGAAGCTTTTCGGCTAATTGTATTGTTTCAGTGTCGTTTTTTGTTCTTGATGATACTCCATAGAGAATTAAACAGGGCTCTGTGGTCATCCCTGTTGCTTGGGCACCTGTATCTACCACACTTTCATCTTCCAGTCAGCTTCCCATAAATATGATTTGATACAGCACGCCTTTTCAGCAGTGAATTTTATAGTTTATCCTCCTTGTGAAGTGTGTCCACGATTGTCTTCTGGACAACTGTCAAATCACTAGTCTTTCCCATGACTGTGGTTGTGTCGACTGAACTGGTCAGGAGATACAGTTTGAATAGTATTTACTCAAAAATTAATGAAATATAAGGTTCTGATTTGACTATGCAGACGGTTTAGAAATACACGTGTAGATGAGTTTTGATTGCAGTGGGTGTGGGTGCCCTTTCAAGTTTTTCACCACTGAGTCCACCTCTGGCTGTAAAGAACTGGATGGAGACGGTGATTGTAGTTTCTTGTGTTATGAGGGAGTGATTTTTTTTTTTTTTTTTAAGTGGGAAATACAAGCTTGCTCCTTTAAAAAGTTAAGTTTTCCATTCTCATTCAAACCAGGAAATGGAACCAAGAAAACAAGTTGGGACCAGAGAGGGTTGGGGCTTCACTTTGGATCAACTTGTGTGATATTTTCAGGGTCCGTTTGCCAGTTCACATAAACTGGGCTGCTGAACCATGTGGTGGTTTCCTGCTGTAAAACGGTGAGTGAAGAGCATGGTCTTACCTTTTACTTGTAAATGAAGTCTGTTCACCTATCCTGGACAAAAAGGCAATAGAGAGCCTGAGTCATGCCCCCTCTACTTTCCACTATGGGACTTTAAATCGGAGGAATAAATCTCCATTGAAGTGAATGGCAAGAGAAATTCTTTTGATCCCAATCGAACTTTACCACGAGTTACACACTCATTTGTCAGTTTAAAAAATTATTTTCCATGTAATTAAAGTTGTCGGTTGGTTGCATCTCAATAAATTAGAATGTCATTGAAAGTTGATTTATATTAGCAATTCGGTTAAAAAAAAGTGAAACTTGTGTAGACTCATTACACAGTGATATATTTCAAGTGTTTTAATTTTAATGATTATGGCTTATAACTAACAAACGGCAAATTTAGTTAATCAAAAATTTAGAATATTACATAAAAAGTAAAAAAAACCTGATTTTTAATCTGTTGGCGGACTGAAAAGTATGTCCATGTACACACTCAGTACTTATGTCGGGCCTCCGTTTTTCATGAATTACTGCATCAATGCTGCATGTCATGAGGCAGTGAGCTTGTGGCACTGCTGAGGTGGTCTGGAGGCCCAGGTTGCATTGATGGTAGCCTTCAGCTCATCTGCATTGTTGGCTCTGGTGTCTTATCTTCCTCATAACAAAACTCCATAGATTCTCCATGGAGTTTAGGTCAGAGTGTACTGGTTAATCAAACAGTGATACCATGGTCATTAAACCAGGTTGTGGTACTTTTGGCAGTGTGGGCAGGTGCCAAATCCTGTTGGAAATGAATTAGCATCTCCATAAAGTTTGTTAGCAGAGGAGAAGCATGAAGTGCTCAAAAATTTCTGGTAGACGACTGTGTTGACTTTGGACTTGATAAAATACAGTGGGCCAACACCAGCCCCCCCCCCAGATGGCTTCTTTTCAGTGAAAGTAAATTTTGTATTTCATTTAGAAACAAGGTCCAGGTTTGAGAAGGAGTGGAGAGGTGCAGAATCCACGGTGCATGTCAGTTTGGGAGCCATGTCATCTGCTGGTGTTGATCCACTGTGTTTTATCCAGAACCAATAATGCTGACAAGCGAAGGCTGCCATCAAAACAACCTGGGCCTTCTAACTCAATTCTGAGTACCACAGGCTGCTCACCTCCATGCTATGCCACATTGAAGCAGTAATTCATGCAACAGGAGCCCCGACCAAGTATTGAGTGTGTACATGGCCAACACCCAGTCAAACTCCTTTCTAGTGAGAGTTGGACTCCGCCAGGGCTACCCTTTGACCACTGATCCCTTGTTCATAATTTTTATGAACAGGATTTCTAGGTGCAGCCAAGTAATGGAGGGTATCATGTTCTGTGACCACAGGATCTCATCTCTGCTGTTTGCAGATGATGTCCTGTTGGCTTCATCAAGCAATGACCTACAGGTCTTGCTGGGATTGTTACCGAGTGTGAAGCAGCTGGGATGAGAAAAAGCACCTCGCGAGTCCATGGTCCTCAGCCAGAAAAGAGTGGAATGTCCTCTCCGAGTTGGGGAAAAACTCCTGCCCCAAGTGGAGGAGTTTAAGTATCTCGAGGTATTATTCACGAGTGAGGGGAGAATGGAGCAAGAGACTGACAGACGGATCAGAGCAACAACTGCAGTGATGCAGACATTGTACCAGTCTGTCGTGGTGAAGAGGGAGCTGAGCTCGAAGGCAAAGCTGTTGATTTACAGGTCAATCTACGTTCCTACCCTCATTTATGGTCTTTATGGCTGTGTTGTGAGACATGTATATGTTGGACACTGCATATGTGATTTAACCACGATGAAGGAGAGCCAGCCCCCTGCGGTGCGGAGCCACAGAGCCTGGACCCCCTGCGGAGGACAGGGGACAGAAGACTTCCTGACCACTGAGGCTCGAGAGGAGAGAAGGGGGAGTTATGTAAATAAAAGGCTAATGAATGTGAATAAAGAGATTTTGAGATAGATGTGTGATTTCCCCCGCGAGGGAAATGGTTTGATGTCAGAATGTTTAAATGAGAGAACTTTGGTGTGTTCACTCTCTTTGTTCGCTGCTCAGGAATGAGAGCAGACAGTGGAATGATTACTTGAATAAACTGGAATGAAAGGCAATTCGGTTTCGTTATTCAAGTCCCCCCACATTGGTGACTGACGACGTTGAGAATGAACGAAGAAATTCTCAGGGTCCCGGACTCACAACGCTCAGAGCTGGCGAGCGCAGTGGCTGTTAAGCTGCCTGATTTCTGGCAGGATAACCCACGGTCGTGGTTTCTGCAAGCAGAGTCGCAGTTCGCGCTCGCAGGAGTAACGGTGGATGACACTAAGTTCCACCATGTCATCGCTAAACTGGACAACAGCACAGCTCGGTGCGTGCAAAGCTTGGTGGAGCAGCCACCCGCGACCGACAGGTACGGCAAGCTGAAATCCACCCTCATCAAGTTTTTCACCCCCTCGGCTGAAGTGAGGGCGAGGAGGATCCTGTCTTTGCTAGACCAAGGTGGACACAGGCCGAGCGCCCTGATGGAGGAGATGATACAGCTGAGAGGGTTGGACAACGATGATTTCATTTTTCAGTTCATCTTCCTCTCCAACCTCCCGGCGCATGCGAGAAGCACGCTGGCCGGCAAAAAGTGTCACACCCTGGAGGAGTTCCGGGAGCTGGCCCAGGAGGCAGATGGGATCCTGGACGCCTGCGGCGGGCAAGCAACCACAGCGGCGACCCGAGACAGCGGGAGCCAGAGGCGGCAGAACCAGACTGGCCGACGACGGCGGCAACACGGCCGCGACGAGGTGGAGCCAATAGCCCGGCGGCAGAGGCGCGGGCACGACACAGCGGAGGAGAAGAGCTCTGCTTTTACCATCGGAGGTTCGCAGAGAAGGCACGCAGGTGTGTGCCGCCCTGCATCTTCAGGAGTTCGGGAAACGGCAAGACCGGGGGTCGCTAGCAGCTTCGACCCTCGGAGAACGCAACAAGCTGCTCTACATCACGGATGCGCGCTCCGGACGAGAGTTCCTCATCGACACCGGAGCACAAGTGAGCTTCATCACCCCAACATACGCGGACCGGGTGGCTGGACCCCACGGTAGCGGAGCTACAGCGGTAAATGGCTCGAACATCAACACCTACGGGAGAAGGACCTTGCCTTTGTGCTTACATGGCCGCACATATGAATGGACTTTTGTAATAGCGGCGGTGAGTTTCAACATGTTGGGCGCGGATTTTCTGTGTTCACACAATCTGTTAGTGGATCTTGCTAATAGACGGCTGGTAAATGCACTCTCTTTTTACTCTCTCCCCTGTTCAGCTCGAGTGTCCCCACCACCAGTACAGACCCACGTCGCTACAGCAGGTGGTAAGTTTCACACACTCCTCACCCAATTTCCAGCGCTCACTGTGCCCACTTTTTCAGCGACGGTCGCGAAGCACGGGGTGAAACACTTTATCCCCACTTCTGGTCCTCCCGTGTTTGCAAAAGCTCGGCGCTTGGATGCAGTTAAGCTCGCCATTGCGCGCGAGGAGTTCGCCAGCCTGGAGAGGCTGGGCATCGTTCGTAGGTCGAAGAGCCCGTGGGCTTCGCCGCTGCACATGGTACCGAAAGCCGATGGCTCCTGGAGACCGTGCGGGGATTACCGCAGGCTAAACAACGCTACGGCGCACGATCGTTATCCCATCCCGCACATTCAGGATTTTTCGGTGCACCTGGCGGGGGCGCGCATTTTTTCAAAGATTGATCTAGTTCGCGGCTATCATCAAGTCCCGGTCCAACCGGAGGACATTCCTAAAACAGCGGTAATAACCCCGTTCGGACTTTTCGAATTTTTACGCATGCCGTTTGGTCTCAAAGGGGCGGCGCAAACATTTCAGCGGATGATGGATGCCGTGTTACGCGATCTCCCTTTCGTGTTTGTGTACCTCGACGACATTTTGGTCGCGAGTACTTCAGAGGACGAACACGAAACGCACCTCACAGCAGTTTTTAGGAGGCTGGGAGAGCACGGCTTAATAGTTAACCCAGCCAAGTGCCAGTTCGGCGTCGAGCGGATCGATTTTTTGGGTCACCGCGTCTCCCCGGAGGGAGCGGTTCCGTTACCAGAGAAAGTACGCGCGGTAGCGGATTTTCCCCGTCCACAAACGGTCAAATCACTACAGGAATTCTTGGGGATGGTGAATTTTTATAACCGATTCCTGCCCCACGCAGCTCAAATCATGCAACCGTTATATGCCGCGCTCAAAAAACAAAAACTGACCCAGGCGGTCGAATGGTCCCCGGAGCGGGAGCGCGCGTTCACAGAGGTTAAAAAAGCCTTGGCTGACGCTGCGCTCCTGGCCCACCCAGACCCTGCAGCACGGATCGCGCTGACGACAGACGCTTCAGATTTAGCCATAGGGGCCGTTATTGAGCAACAGGTAGCCGGAGTTTGGCAGCCTTTGGCTTTCTTTAGCAAATCTTTAAGTGCGGCTGAACGAAAATACAGCGCGTTTGACAGAGAACTGTTGGCGCTGCATTTGGCTATTCGTCATTTCCAGTTCTGGCTGGAAGGACGGTGCTTCACCGCTTATGTGGACCACAAGCCGCTCACATACGCCATGGCCAAAATTTCAGATCCGTGGTCCGGCAGGCAGCAGAGGCAGCTGGCCGCAATCTCGGAATTTACCACTGACATTAGGCACGTCGCGGGCAAATTCAATGTAGTAGCGGATTGTCTCTCACGCGCGTTCACGACCCCAACACGCGCAGAGGCAGAACGGGCCACCGTGACCGCGCCGCAGGAGAGCGGCACGGTGGCGCGCGCAGCCCCGGTGCACGTGGGTATAGATTACGCAGCCATGGCAGCGGACCAGGGGGCGGACGCAGACGTGCGCGCGCTCCAGTCTGGACCAACAGGGTTGAGGCTGGAGAGCAAGTGTTTACAAACCGGTATGCCCCCCCTGATCTGCGACATGTCGACGGGGCGCCCGCGTCCGGTGGTTCCGGCCACGTGGCGCCGCCGTGTTTTTGACTCGGTCCACTCACTGGCGCACCCAGGGGTGCGCGCGTCGGTGAAACTAGTGGCGGAAAAGTTTGTTTGGCCGTGCCTGCGCAAGCACGTGAAGGAATGGGCAAAAACCTGCATTTCCTGTCAACGGGCCAAAATTCACAGGCACACAAGAGCCCCGTTAGAACCGTTCCGCATTCCGGCCAGAAGGTTCGACCATGTGCACGTCGACCTTGTGGGCCCCCTACCGGCATCACAGGGGTTCACGTATCTTTTGACAATGGTGGACCGCACCACACGTTGGCCGGAAGTGGTCCCACTTGCGACGACCACGGCCGCGGAGGTGGCTCGCGTTTTTTTAACGGCTTGGGTGGCGCGCTTCGGGGTTCCGTCGGACATTACGTCCGATAGAGGACCGCAATTCATCTCTGAGCTGTGGTCAGCGATGGCCAACGGCTTAGGAGCCAAAATTCACCGCACTACGGCTTACCACCCTCAGGCCAATGGTTTATGCGAGCGTTTTCATAGGTCTTTGAAGGCAGCACTCAGAGCGTCGCTCACGGATGCAGATTGGGTAAATAAACTTCCATGGGTTTTATTAGGGTTGCGTTCTGCGCCTAAAGAGGACTTAGACGCCTCCCCAGCGGAGCTGGTATTCGCACAAACTCTGAGGCTGCCGGGCGAGTTTTTACCAGAGCATCCAGAGCCCCCACCTCTCTCGGCTCTGGGACCGTTAGTCGGCACGGGGGCAGACACGCTCCCGGGTCCGGTTCATCACGCTTTTCCACGAGTTTTCGTCCCCAAGGCTTTGAAAAATGCCGATTTCGTTTTTGTCAGGCGCGAAGCCCTTAAAGCAACGCTCAAACCACCTTACGAAGGGCCATTTCGAGTGCTGGAGGCAGGTGATAAGCAATTTGTGCTAGATTTTGGAGACAGAAAAGAGTCAGTATTGACAGACTAAAACCTGCTTTTGTCATGAAGGACGTGTCTGTACCGGTCGCAGTGGCGCCTCGACGAGGCAGGCCCCCGCAGGGGGCAATTAATCACTCTCTTCCTCAGTCAACAGAACCGAAGCAGAAAAGCACCGCAGGCAAGGCGGGGCCAACGCACAGCAGATTCGGCAGACGGCTGAAGCCCAAGCGGCGCACAGACTGAATGTTGGTGTTGATTATTCAGTAGTGAGTAAGGTGCTATTAAATTTTAGGAATTAGTCTGTTCTTCATCGTTTGGGGGGGGGGGTTATGTGGCTGTGTTGTGAGACATGTATATGTTGGACACTGCATATGTGATTTAACCACGATGAAGGAGAGCCAGCCCCCTGCGGTGTGGAGCCACAGAGCCTGGACCCCCTGCGGAGGACAGGGGACAGAAGACTTCCTGACCACTGAGGCTCGAGAGGAGAGAAGGGGGAGTTATGTAAATAAAAGGCTAATGAATGTGAATAAAGAGATTTTGAGATAGATGTGTGATTTCCCCCGCGAGGGAAATGGTTTGATGTCAGAATGTTTAAATGAGAGAACTTTGGTGTGTTCACTCTCTTTGTTCGCTGCTCAGGAATGAGAGCAGACAGTGGAATGATTACTTGAATAAACTGGAATGAAAGGCAATTCGGTTTCGTTATTCAAGTCTCCCCACAGTCTTGACCTTTGGATAATGACTGAAAGAATGAGATCGAGGATGCAAGCGGCTCAAATGAGCTTTCTCTGTAGGATTGTTGGACTCACCCTCAGAGATAGGGTGAGGAGCTCAGTCATCTGGGAGAGGCTCAGAGTAGAACCGCTGCTCCTCCACATTGAAAGGAGCCAGTTGAGGTGGTATGGGCATCTGATCAGGATGTTTCCTGGACCCCTCCCACTTGAGGTGTTTCAGATACGTCCCACTTGGAGGAGACACCAGGGCAGACCCAGGACACGATGGAGAGATTACTTCTCCTAGCTGGTCTGGGAACGTCTTGGTTTCCTCTCTGAAGAGCTGGAGCAGGTGGCCGGGGAGGGGGAAGTCTGGGCTTCTTTGAGCTGCTGCCTCTGTGACCCGGACCTCCAGAAAAGCAGAGGATGGATGGATTTTTTAAAATTAATTTTATGTAATCTAATTTTTAATTTTTGTTTTTGAGAAACTGAATTTGGGGTGTTCATGAGCTATAAGCCATAACCATCAAAATTAAAAAAGTCAAATGCTTGAAATAGGTCACTGTAATGAATCTGAGTTTTATTTTTAAAAAACTGAATTAGTGAAATAAATCAACTTTTCGATGACATTCTAATTTATTGAGATGCACCAGTAATAAGAGTGCATGGGGTTTTTGTGAAACTGCTTAATGGACTACATCTTGTGTCAGACCAACATGTCATCAAACATGATTATGGAGGTTCCCCTCTTAAAGCTCACCTTGTGGAGAAAGGAGGCAGGCGAGGCAACGAGCTAGACAACACAAACTTTATTTCTCCAACATAACTTACAGCAAAAATAGATCCTGGGTCTCTGTGCATTCCTTTTTTATATCTTTAATACCATGCATCGAGACCCAGAACTTCCAACCATCATACATTATGTTTAGAACAAAGCCTGTGTGGCACATTAACATGACATAATGCTGGTGCCGCTCACACCCTTCTTCTCCCAGCAGCGCCAGCATTTCCTCCTCTCCCCGGGGGGGGGGGGCACATAGGCCTTACTGTCCCGTCTGATACCCCCCGGTGACACCTCCTCTTTAAGTCCATTGTTCCCTGGGTGGAGAAATCCAACACCATGACCCCCCCCCCCCCAAACAGAGAGAGGGCATTAACCCCCCCCCCCCCCCCGTCCTTTGGGCTTGAGCTGGCACCCTTAGCGGCTGCAGGGGGGGGGGGGGTCGCTGATCCAGTCAAACCGCCCTGCTGGCGGGATGTACAGGAGGGCACGTCAGTCTGTGGAGGGAAAAGGGAGGGGGAGAAAACACATCAGCTTCGCGAGCACAGGTCCCTGCCGAGGGATCACCAACTTGCGGAGCCACCAACAGTGGGCGTCCGTGCCAGGGAGCTTGGGCCAACACCACCTGCTCGTCTACCAACACAAAAGCGGGCTTCAGCCTGTTGATGCAGACAGTCTCCCTATGTCCCCCCAAGTCTAACACAAAATGCTTCACCCCAGGTTCCAACACCCTGAACGGTCCGTCGTACAGTGGGCACAGCGGGGTCCGGTGCACATCGTGCCTGACAAAAATAAAACTGGCACTCTGCAAGCTTTTTGGGATGAAGGTGTGGGGAAAACAATGGTGGGCCGGGCCCGGTATGTTAAAAGCCTCTGTACTATGCAAAAATTGCACAGGCGGATCAGCCTCGGGCACAGGGTTTTCTGGTAAAAACTCTGCAGGAATCCGCAGTGGCTGAGAAAAAACAAGTTTTGCCGGGGAGGCTGCCAAATCCTCCTTAGGTGTGAAGTGCAACCCTAAAAGAACCCAGGGCAGGCGGTCGACCCAATTTGCATCCATGAGCGAAGCTTTGAGCGCTGCTTTAAGCGACTTATGAAAACGCTCGCATAACCCGTTAGCCTGGGGGTTGTACGTGGTAGTGGGGTGAATTTTGACTCCCAGGCTCTGGGCCATCGCAGACCAGAGTTCTGAAACGAATTGTGGACCCCTGTTGGAAGTGATATCTGACAGGGATCCGAACCATGCAACCCAAGCCGACAAAAAAGCGCGCGCCATTTCCACAGACGTGGTAGAAGCAAGCGGGATCACTTCAGGCCAGCCCGTGGTGCAGTCCACGACTGTCAAAAGGTGCGTGAAACCTTGTGATGACGGGAAGGGTCCCACCAAATCCACATGGATGTGATCGAACCTCCTAGCCGGGATTTGGAAAGGCTCGAGGGGGGCTCTGGTGTGCTTGTGCACTTTGGTCTGCTGGCACGCAACGCAAGCTGCAGCCCACTGTTTCATATCTTTGTGCAAGAGCAACCAGATGAATTTCACCCCCACTAGCTTCACTGAAGCACACACTCCTGGATGCGAAAGGGAGTGGACCGACTTGAAAACGTGACGGCGCCAAGGAGACGTCGCAGAGAAAGGGAGGGCACCCTTCTTGTACCACCCTGCTCTCCAGCCTTAACCCAGTTGGCGCAGACTGGAGCGCACAAATGTCCGCTTCCCCAGCTTGCTCCGCGGCCATGGCGGGGAAATCTATTCCCATGTAGACCGGGTCGATAAACACGTGCAACAGGCAGTCGGCCACGATGTTGAGTTTACTGGGAATGTGTTGAATGTCGGTAGTAAACTCCAAAATTGCGGCTAAATGCCATTGCTGCCAAGCCGCCCACGGTTCCGAGGTCTTGGACATTGCATGCGTCAGCGGCTTATGGTCCATGAACGCGGTGAACTCGTGCTCCTCCAGCCAGAACTGGAAATGGCGCGTCGCCAGGTGGACAGCCAGCAATTCTTGATTGAATGTGCTGTACTTGCGTTCGTTGTCGCGCAAAGTCCAGCTAAAATATGCAAGCGGCTGCCACAAACCCGAGACGCACTGCTCCATCACTGCCCCTATGGCAACATCAGACGCATCCGTCGTGAGCACTATATGTGCAGACGGATCCAGGTGGGCTAACAACGTGGCATCCGCAAGCACTGTTTTGGCATTAGTAAAAGCCTGGACTCGCTCGGGAGTCTAGTCGATGGCTTCCGCGGGCTTCTTTTTAAGCGTGGAATACAACGGCTGCATCAGCTGGGCTGCCCGGGGAAGGAAACGGTTATAAAAATTAACCATTCCCAAAAACTCCTGCAGGGCCCTCATGGTCTGCGGGCACGGAAAGTCCGTCACAGCACGCACCTTATCCGGTAACGGAATTGCGCCCTCCGGTGAAATGTGGGGGCCCAAATAAATCAATCTCTGGCACGCCGAACTGGCACTTTGCTGGGTTAACTATCAGCCCGTGCACTTCCAACCTCTGGAAAACTGTCCTGAGATGGGTGATGTGCTCCTCCTCGGATGCATTACCCACCAGAATGTCCTCTAAGTAGACAAAAACGAAAGACAAATCACAAAGCACTGTGTCCATCATCCTCAGGAATGTCTGCGCCGTGCCTTTCAATCCGAACGGCATGCGTAATAACTCGAAAAGGCCGAAAGGAGTTATTTCCGCTGTTTTTGGAACATCTTCCCTGCACACCGGGACCTGATGGTATCCACGGACCAGATCCACTTTGGAAAAAACGCGCCCTGGCCAGGTGCACGGAAAAATCCTGGATGTGCAGAATGGGCAACGATGGTGTTCCATGGCGTTATTCAGGCATCGGAAATTACCGCACAGTCGCCACGACCCATCGGCTTTAGGCACCATGTGTAGCTGGGATGCCCACGGGCTGTTGAGAGCACCTGACGATGCCCAGCTGCTCTAAGCTGGCAAACTCCCCTCATGTGCTGGCCAGTTTAGCTGCGTCCAAACGCCAAGGATGCATGAACACCAACAGACCTTGTGTCGTTATAAAGTGCTCGACCCCGTGTTTCGTTACCGTAGCCGAAAAAGTCAGTCCCGTGAGTGCTGGGAACTGTCCGAGCAAATGTTGGTATTTACCCCCTGGAGCTATAACGTTAGCCAGTGTTGTCGACCCAGCTCCCCGAGCTGTGCAGGGCAGTGAAGTAAAAGAGACAGCATCTACTAATCTCCTATTAGCAACATTGACTAACAACCCATAAGCTCATAAAAAAAATCTGCACCTAAAATGGGGCTGGAACATGAAGCTATTACAAAGTCCCACTGAAAGTTGCATCCGTGTAAGCATATCGTTAGTATTCGTTTGCCACATGTCCTGATGGTGGATCTGTTGGCGGCCGTGAGCTCAGGACCGCTGTGTCCTGCCACCCTGTCTGTGTTGACCAGCAGGATGAGGCTCTTCTGGGAGCTGGAATCCACCAAAAACCATCTCCCCGAACGTGTATCCATGATATAAAGCAGTCTGTTCCTGTCGCCGTCGGTTGCAGCTGCCACCGAATTCCGAACGTGCTGTCTTCCCGGCTTCTTGAATTGGCAGAGCAACAGGCAACGTTGGGCATTAGAGCCGAAATGACGATGATAAAAACAGATCACCCCGTTCCTTCATCTTCTGGTGTCCGTCCTGGCTACCACGAACGGCTCCTTGACCTCGCTGGAGTCCCTCATGGATGCCTGAGCCACTGTCTGCACGCTGGGAGCTCTGGTTGCCAAGATGATGCAGTCCGCTTCCTGTGCCAGTTTATGGTAGTCCTTAGCAACCAGCCGCGGTGAGTTGGCCAGGATCGCCCTCACTGTAACCGGTAGGTTCCTGAGGAACAAGTGGGTGAACAGTAAAGATTTGTTGTCCTTCCCTCTCAGCACCAACATGCTCTCCATAAGCTCCACTCCTGACTTGTCCCCTAACTCCGAACGCATTAGGAGTCTCTCTGCCCTCTCACTGTCAGAAAGCGTATAGCGCTGGAGAAACATCCTCTTGAGCGCTTCATATTTTCCTTGGGCTGGCGGCTCCTGGAGCAGGCTCATCACCTGTTGCGTGGCGTGCGCATCCATTGCAGCGACCACGTAGTAATATCTGGTATCGTCCGTTGTTATCCCACCGAGTGCGAACTTGGCTTCTATGTTCAAGAACCATGTGGTTGGGTTGTGAAGCCAGAAGTCTGGGAACTCGACTGAGACCACGCACGCGGCACTGGTGCTCTCTCTCCAGGCAGTCTCTGGGGCGGTGCTCGGCTCACTTTCCATGGCATGTCTTCGGGTCACCAATGTGGAGAAAGGAGGCAGTCAAAGCAACGAGCTGGACGACACAGAAACTTTATTCCTTCTCCAACATAATTTATAGCAAACAAGAATCCCAGGTCTCTGTGCATTCCTCTTTGATATCTTTATTCCCATGCATCAAGACCCAGAACTTCCGACCATAACACATTGTTATTGGCACAAAGAACTGTGTGGCACATTAACATGACATAACGCCAGCGCCGCTCCAACAACCTTCTTCTTTTTGTGGCACTGGCATCTGTCACTTTCCTCGGGGGGGAGGGGTGTAGACCTAACAGTCCCGTCTGATACGCCCCGGTGACACCTCCTCCTTCGGTCCATAATTCTCCCCTTTCCCCTGCCTCTGGGTGGAGAAAACCCCACACCATGCCCCCACAGTATATACATTAATACACTAAATGCAAAGCGTGTACATATGTGGTGTGGTGGATGAGAATGGAGGATGTCATGTTGGATGGTTGAGTTGTAGTAAACTTATTTATTTGAGGGCTGGTTTGAACTGCATATAACCATCCATCCATCTTCTTCCACTTAATCCTTTTTGGGTTGCGGGGGAGAGGGGGCTGGAGCCTATCTCAGCATCTTTGGGCGAGAGGCAGGGTACACCCTGGACAGATTGCCAGTCCATCACAGGGCCAACACAGAGAGACAGACAACCATTCACTCTCACAGTCATACTTAAGGTCAATTTAGAATCCCCAGTTGATGCCAATTAACCTAATTTGCATGTTTTTGGCATGTGGGAGGAAACCGGAGAAATCCCGGAGTAAACCCACACAGACACGGGGAGAACATGCAAACTCCACACAGATCACTGTTGTTAGGGGACTGGGATCGAACCCAGGATCCCCCAGCCAAGGGTGAGTTGCTGTGCTGCCGCAATGCTAACCACTCCGCCACCGCCCTGCCCCTGCATATAACAATTTTTAACAATTAGACTTTAGGATCAATAGGCCTTCAGAATATTGACTAGTCACC
The DNA here is from genome assembly GCA_020510985.1 of Pholidichthys leucotaenia. Lineage (NCBI taxonomy): Eukaryota > Metazoa > Chordata > Actinopteri > Cichliformes > Pholidichthyidae > Pholidichthys > Pholidichthys leucotaenia. Next base: position 189,900,029 of record CM035841.1, read on the forward strand.
TAAATTGTGCTTTCTATTATTAGTATGAAACAGTTGTAGGAGTCAAGAATTGACAAGACTGGGTGTCTTTCCAGTATTTTCTTTAATTCTCTCTCATCCTACGTCCTCTCTTAGTCAGAGTAAAAAGAGACAGAACGCAGTCACTCACATCCATTTATACACACCTCCAATACTACATCACATACAAAGTCACACACTTCAGTTACATTCTCCCATTTGCATTATAAAACTCCAGAGTCCTTTTGCTCTCCTGTCTGACCCCAGATGGTCAGACGCGAGGGATCCTCTCCTTTCTCTCGAGCCGTAGGTGGTCCAGACGTATTGTCCTCTTGAGGTGTGATGTCAATACACATTGCCAGCCTAGGCTGAATTTCAAGCATGCATCCATGTGAGTCACATACATTTACAATTATGGACGCCACATCACTCCCCCTCCCACGCGAAAGACTGGACATACACCTACAGCGTCCTCCCCCCCTGCAGAATCTTACAGCACAATCCAACAGTCTGATCAAAACCCACATCACTCTGCCTGTCGTCTAGGTTTCAATCTTCTCCCGAATCTGCTGTACGCAGGTCTCACAGCCTGTGCCGGGCTGTCCTGCTGTGAATCTGTGGAATGAGGGGGAGAAGGGTTATTTGCCCCTTGCGGGGGGTCCGGGGGCCACCCCTTGGGAGGCCTGCCACGTCGAGGCGCACCCGCCGGCCATACAGACTCGTTATGCAACACAAAAGCAGGTTTTAATCTATCAATACTGATCGTCTCCCTCCTGCCCCCCAAATCTAGCACAAAATATTTCTCCCCGGTCTCCAGCACTCGAAATGGACCGTCGTAAGGTGGGCGGAGGCTGTGACGCTGAGCGTCATGTCTGACAAAAACAAACTCTGCTTTTTGTAAAGCTTTGGGCACGAACACACGCGGAAAAGTGTGATGAGCGGGGCCTGGGAGCATTTCCGCTCCCTTGTTACTCAGAGGTCCCCGGACCGGGGGGGTGGGGGGCCTGGTGCCGTATGGTCTGGCAAGAACTCGCCGGGCAGCCTGAGAGGTTGCGCTAAAACCAACTCTGCTGGTGAGGCATCTAGGTCCTCTTTGGGTGCCGAACGCAACCCTAATAAAACCCATGGTAGTTTGTTTACCCAATCTGTGTCCGTTAGCGACGCTCTGAGGGCTGCCTTCAAAGACCTGTGAAAACGCTTGCATAAACCGTTGGCCTGGGGATGATGAGCGGTAGTGCGGTGTACTGCCGCTCCTAAGCCGCTGGCCACTGCCGACCACAGTTCCGACGCAAATTGAGGTCCCCTATCAGACGTAATATCTGACGGAACCCCAAAACGCGCTACCCAGGCTGTTAAAAAGGCGTGAGCCACCTCTGCCGCTGTGGTCGACGTTAACGGGACCACTTCCGGCCAACGTGTGGTCCGGTCCACCATCGTCAAGAGATGTGTGAATCCTTGAGATGGCGGTAGGGGGCCCACGAGGTCCACGTGCACATGATCGAATCTCCTAGCCAGAATGTGAAACGGTTCAAAGGGTGCTTTGGTGTGCCTGTGGATTTTGGCCCGCTGGCAAGCCATGCAGGCTTTAGCCCACTCCTTCACGTGCTTGCGCAGGCTCGGTCAAACAAACTTCTCTGCTACCATTTTCACCGAAGCGCGTACCCCCGGGTGCGCTAGGGAGTGCACGACGTCAAAAACGCGACGGCGCCACGTGGCCGGTACCACCGGTCGTGGTCGCCCGGTGGAGACATCGCAGATTAGAGGGGGTGAACCAGCTTGTAAAGTTTTTCGCTCCAGCCTTAACCCTGTTGGTCCGGACAGGAGCGCGCGCATGTCCACGTCTTCGCTCTGCTCCGCCGCCATGGCTGCATAATCTATTCCCACGTGGACCGGAGCCGCGTGCGCGTCTGCGCTGTTACCGCGCTCTGGGTAAGCGGCCGCGCACCCCTGGTCCGCGCGGACGTGTGCTGTTACCGCGCGTGACAGACAGTCTGCCGCTACATTGAGTTTACCGGTCACATGCTGAATATCGGTGGTAAATTCCGAAATTGCGGCCAGCTGTCTCTGCTGCCGCCCTGACCACGGTTCTGAAGTTTTGGACATCGCAAAAGTGAGCGGTTTGTGGTCGACAAACGCGGTGAAACGCCGCCCTTCCAGCCAGAACTGGAAATGGCGAATGGCTAAGTGGAGCGCCAGGAGTTCCCTGTCAAATGCGCTGTATTTCCGCTCGGGCTCGCGCAAGGACCTGCTGAAAAAAGCGAGAGGTTGCCAAACTCCAGCGACCTGCTGCTCTACCACGGCCCCTATCGCTACCTCTGACGCGTCTGTGGTTAGCGCTATGCGAGCTGCCGGGTCTGGGTGCGCCAGCAGTGCTGCGTCCGCGAGTGCTTTTTTTTACCGCTGTGAACGCGCGCTCCCGCTCCGGGGACCATTCGATCACATTGGCAGGCTTCTGTTTTTTAAGCGCGGCGTATAGCGGTTGTATGAGTTGCGCTGCGCGGGGTATGAAACGGTTATAAAAATTCACCATGAGGAGATGAGGAGAATCCACTCAACATTGATGACCAAGACCTAGCCATAGGAGGAGGAGGGCATGCAGAAAGAAGGAAAACAGGGAGCAGAGGAGATGGAGGAGGACAACCAGCCTGGAGAAGAGGAGCCCAAAGCTGCAGAGGAGACTAAAGAAAAGGATGAACAGGAAAATGAGAGAACTGAGAATGATGAAGAGGAGAGAGAGCCAGCGGCAGGAAGAGAGGAGGACATGGCTGTAACAGATTACAAAGGACAGGCACCAAAGGGGGAAGAGGAGAAGGAGGATGAAGAACAGCCAGAACCATCTCAAAGGAAGGAACATGACACGCAGGGTCAGACGGAAGAGCAAAGTGTCCAGAGTGACACGGCTGTGGAGCTGGCTGGAGAAGCATCGGAGAGAAACCAGGCCAAAGAGGAGCATGGTAGTGGGGCAGCTGATGCCAGCCAATCAGAGGGCCATGAGTCAAAGCTGACAGCGAGAATTACGTCACAGAGACAAACTCAAAGCAAGACTCAGAGCTTTAAGAGAAAACCTGGCCAAGCAGACAACGAGCGTTCGACCGGAGACCAAAACGAGCGCATCAACAAGTGTCTACGCACAGTGGAGAGCAGCAGGAACAGCGAAGAAGACAACAGGCAGGCTGATGGAAGGCAGGAGTCTGACCTGTACAAGCACATCAGTCAGAGAGAGGAAACGTATGACACCCAGACATACGATGCTGCTAGAACAGATCAGCAGTAAGCAGCAGGACCTCAGCAGGACCAGGACGATGACCTGAATGATGAGGATATAGCCATGGAAACTGACGAGCCTGAAAAACAGCTGAAGGCCTCTAAAGACCAGGAGCTGAAGTCTGCACAGATGGACTCTTCAAAGACCTCACAGAAAGGCCATGAGGAGATGGAGGTTCAGAGGCTAGAAGATAACGAGGAGGAAAAGGAAAGTTGTAATGAGCCAGAGCAGACAGGAGAAGAGCGAGCAGAGAGACTCAGGGGCTCTACGATACACACAGTCCCTGAGTTGCTGCTGCTTGACACTGTCCAGAGATCAGAGCAAGACCCAGAGGTGATGAGGAAGGAGATGGAGATGCAGCTGGAGGCCTGGCACAGACTGGCTCCTGGTACTCTGGAGGAGGAGACAGCAGCAAAGTCCATGTGGCACCAGTATCAAACTCTGACCTCGGCCCTCTCCCAGCAGCTGTGTGAACAGCTCCGCCTCATCCTGGAGCCCTCGCTGGCCGCCAAACTCAAGGGTGACTACTGCACAGGGAAGCGTCTGAACATGAGGAAGGTGATCCCCTACATCGCTAGTCAGTTCGGCAAAGACAAGATCTGGTTGAAGAGAACCAAGCCCAGCAAGAGAGAGTACCAGATCTGCCTGGCTGTGGACGACTCATCCAGCATGGTGGACAACCACTCCAAACAGCTGGCCTTTGAGTCCCTGTCAGTGATCGTCAACGCTCTCACTCTGCTGGAGGTGGGACAGGTGTCTGTGTGCAGTTTTGGGGAGACGGTTCAGCTCCTGCTTCCGTTCCAGCAGCAGTTTAACGATTGAGTCGGGGGCTCGGATTCTCCGACTGTGTCAGTTCCAGCAGAAGAAGACCAGAATAGCGCAGTTTTTAGAGGACGCCACTAAAATGTTTGGAGCAGCTCGTCGGCGCGTTCTGGGATCTGTGAGCTCAGAGACGGCCCAGCTGTTGCTGATTGTGTCTAATGGCAGAGGACTCTTCCTGGAGGGGAAGGAGCGAGTGGTCGCAGCAGTGAGGGCAGCGCGCAGTGCCAACATCTTCGTCATTTTTGTTGTGCTGGACAACCCCAACTCACGGGACTCCATCCTAGACATCAAGGTGCCCATCTTCAGAGGACCAGGAGAGCTGCCAGAGATCTGCTCTTACATGGACGAGTTCCCCTTCCCTTTCTACATCATCCTCCGAGATGTCAACGCCCTGCCAGAGACGCTGAGTGATGCGCTCAGACAGTGGTTTGAACTGGTCACAGCTGCCAACCAATGTTTTTCACAGAGACAGAGCAGCTAAATGGACGGTATCACCCACCTCCACCTGAAAGACTCAGCTGTACATGTGCCTTTTAGTTTTACTGAAGGGTTTAGCCCAGTTTTGTTTTGATCAGGGGATCACTTTATTTTGTAATATAACACAAATGATGTAGTAGAAACAGAAATGTGACTTTACTGCCTGTGAATACCTGTGAAGTGTCACTTATTAGAACATACGAATGGTAACACCCTTTGAATCCTCCTCTGCCAAAGCATGCCGGGAAAATCCCCGCCCCCTGAACACAGCCCCGACGTTACAGTATATTTCTGGCAGTTCTTCTCATCTTTCATCAGATGGTGATGTCTGCATGAGTTTATGCTGCAACTCTGGGCATTTTCCCGATTTTAAAGTGAGATTTAGCAGCTAGTCTTTCAGGCCTGTTTGAAAATACCTGCGCTCTGCTGCTGCGATCACCATTTCCGGCTGACCGACAAAATAAAAGGAAAATACCAAGTGGAATCGGATCCGTTATGTCGTTTTTTGCTCAATTTCGATTTTATTTTGACAAAGCGAGACCGATATAACGGCTATTTTCGGTCGTTCTGTTTTCGTTTCACAAACGAAATACTACAAGAAGAAGAGTACACTGAGTGTTCGCTCTCTTCCATTTGGAATCTCAGTTAATATGGCGGATGCCCTGTGCAGTCCGCTTCGGAGTACACTACTGGGAGATCGGAACGCAGCTACTCATTTTGAATTTGATGTCTGCAACATGTTCAGGAAATATAAAATTAAATTACCGGCATAAAAAGTAAGCAATACCGGAAGTAGGACCACGTGGTTTAGCACTTGACTCTCCCCCACTGATCCTCTTCCTGCCTCTGAAACATAAATGGAGGCTCGTCGGACTGCGGGCCGTAGATTGTCTCTCCCCTCCACTTCAGCGGCACTCTTTCTCCTCAACGGAGCCGTCGGCAGGTAGCCGACGGACTGGTCGGACTGTCGACATGCGGTCTGACGTGGAGTACAGCCCGGTGGGAGAGGGGCTGGGGCTGCGGGAGTTCTGGCTGTACGTGTGGCTGCGGAGGGCGGGGGTGATTGGGGCTCATGTCATCGGTCAGGGCCTGACCCTGGTTATCTCTGTCATATCCCGACCCGGAACCAGTGAGTTTGATGTGTCTTCTACTAAGGCCCGGTGTTAGCTTAGACAAATACGCGTTATTTTAAATGCCATTTTAGTAGAGCCGGAGTCGGTTTACTCTATGGACTTTTGATGGTGTCACTTCTAACATCAGCAACTGCGAAACAGTCCCGAGTCAGTTTCACATTGTTAGAATGTCTTCATTTAAATTAAAATGATGAAACATTGAATCGGTGTGCAGTTAGATTGTGAGCACTAGATGCTCTGAAAACGTGTAACAAAACTAAAGACACATACAGCAGCGCAACTTTGACTGCGTTTACTTGGTGTCTTGTATTTTAATGCCTTTAAGCGCAGGCGGGGTTACGTCATAAAGAATTAATCGGAAGACAAAATAGCAGCAGTAGGCAGTTTGTTAAAAAATCCACATTTTTTTTGAGGGGGAAAGTCTCAACATTTTGAGAAAACGGTTTCAAAGTTACAATGGAAAAAGTCACAAATTTAAAGGACAAAAGTTTAAAAATCCATCCATCCATCTTCTAGCGGTGTTCCGGGTTGCGGTGACAGCAGTCCAAGCAGAGACGTCAAGATCTCCCTCTCCCCAGCCACCTGCTCCAGCTCTTCAGAGGGGACACCAAGGCATTCCCAGGCCAGCTGGGAGACTTTAGGGGGCTTTCACACCTAACCTGTTTGGTCTGGACTTTTCAGTTTGGTTCAGACCAAAATCCCACTTCAGGGGGGAGACATCCAGGAAGCATCCTAATTAGATGCCCAAACCACCTCAGTTGACTCCTTTCGATGTGGAGGAGCAGCAGCTGTACTCTGAGCCTTTCTCAGATAACAGCTCCTCACCCTATCTCTAAGAGTGAGTCCAGCAACCCTACAGAGAAAGCTCATTTCAGCCGCTTGTATCTGCGATCTCATTCTTTCGGTCATTACCCAAACTTCATGACCATATGTGAGGGTAGGAACTTTAGTTGAACAGTAAATTGACAGCTCCCTGGGAATGAATTTAACTGATTATTGGCAATATGAATCAAAGTATCACAATGTCATACATAGACCAGGTAGCTTATAGCAACAAGCCTGATACCCCTAAAGCTAGATTCATACTGCATTCTGGTCCGATTTGGTCCGCATCTGCTTTGGACGAGGCCGGCATACACGCAACTCTGTATATGCTTCACTAGTGATGGGTCCATGAGGCGTCATGATGTGTTTCGACACATTGCAAAACTGTATTGATACTGTGTCACTGAATACTGACACCTGCTGGACCTTAAAAATCCCTACAGGCAACCTAGTTGACAGACTCAACTGACACTGATTTGATGACCTAGTATATACAATAATATACTGCTCCAAAAAATAAAGGGAACACTGTCCCTCAAACTGTCCACTTAGGAAGCAACACTGATTGACAATCAGTTTCACATGCTGTTGTGTGATTTTGTTGTCAGCACATTCAACTATGTAAAGAACAAAGCATTTAATAATATTTCATTCAAATCTAGGATGTTTAGTGTTCCCTTTATTTTTTTGAGCAGTATATAATTTAAGTCATTGTATTTTATATTGTATTATTTCATATCTTCATTTTAATTTCAAATATCATTGATATTTTTAGATACAGTCAATAAATAATGTGAACATGTATCATAACGTGAAAATCTAAGTGAACGTGTTGTGAATGAAGATGCTTGTGGACTGGGATTTTTTTTTTTTTTTTTACAAATTTTTATTAAAAACAAAAAAGCTTTTCCAACGTTTTGAAATTGAGTCTGTTACGCTTTTTTGATACAACTTCTCCAGCTGTAGAAAACATCCGCTCACACGGCACAGATGAGGCTGGAGTGCAGAGAAATTGTAAGGCAAGCTGAAAGAGGTTTGGATAGATTGTCTTTTGGTTGTCCCAGTATCTCATAGGATCCTGGGACCTTGGCAATATTGCCTTCTGCCAGGTATCTCTGCACCTCCTGGATGGCATCAGCTGTGGCACTTTTGGTCTGCCTGCCCACTTCGATGTCGAGATGTTGCCAAAGGTTATCTAAAAAACAACAAATTGGCATTTTAGTACATGATTTCCAAACAACAACAAATAACTCTGAATAACATGGCTGAAGTGGGTGCAGACAGCTGTTGTGAAGACGGTCCCGTTTAAATTGAGACTATGTGCAATGCAAATTGAGTGCCGAATTTGGAGCTGTCTAGTGGATGCAATCATGTTTGGTGCTGCGTCAGTCACAAGACACTTTACTGGTTATGGCTCAGTCCTCCATCATGCCCCTTTTGACTTGGGCCAAATTGTCAGCAGTGTGACTTTGTGGAAAGGATTGCACTCCCAACACAGACGTACACAACTGCAAATTCTCATTAATGTAGTGACAGGTAAGAGCCAAGTAAGCCTCCATGTTCACAGATGTCTACATGTCAGCTGTTATACTCACTGCCGCAGCTTGCTGTACTTGCATTTTCACTCGTTCCCGTTCCTTCTCGTACTTTTTGGCCACCATTTGTTTGATGGTCTGAAAATTACACCAAGTCAAACCAAAAGCAAATCCATATATTTAAATTAAAGATTAAATAAATTGGATATATCAACTACTACTTTAGATAATTTCCACACAAACCTTTCTGGTGGGCAAAACATATGAGGGGCTGAAGGGCCTGAACCAGTTCCCTGAACCCTCCACTCTCCACAATGCTGAGGGGCTGGCAGTCCTTCACGATGAAATTGAGCACAGCTTCATCCAGCATCTGCTTCCTGGAAGCTTGATGGTTAAAAATGAAGTAAAGAATAAATTAATAGGAATTAATTATCAATAAAGCAACTGTGAGTAAGTTGTAGAATGGCTGTATACCTGAGTTTATCCTGGGTGTATCCGGGACTTCATTTTCATGCCTGCCCTATAATGCCTCAGCATTGCGGAGGTGCTTTTGTTTAAATACGACAGCTCTGTCGAACAAATGTGACATTTAGCCTGCAGAAAATATGAAAAGTAAACTAAGAGTCACTTTCAAATGAATTTGAATTCAGATAGATCAAGTGGAAACTCTGAGAGGAACAGGATGAAACAACAAGGAAATTAAAACAAAGAAAATAGTATTTTAAAAATACTATTTTTAAATGCCTTATTTTCCGATATCAGATCAAAATGGTCCCACACGGCGGAAACCTCTCTTTTTCCTTGAGGCTGCTCGTGCTCCATAATTTGTGATAAATTTGCACAAGGACCATCTGCAACACATAAGAGAGTCTTTGGGCAAATGCATCCCGTTGACAGATGTGCTTCCTTATAAACACTGGCGCGTCAGTGTTTTGACGCGCTAGCGTCACGTGACTTTCTTAAAGCGATATGCACCGACACACACCGACACAGGGTTTCGCTCTATGAGCTCGACGCATGCGCCGATGCATCGGTGTTGCCGGACCCATCACTATGCTTCACTTTTTCCATCTACTAGGCCAAGCAGTTGATGCATGTGCACAACTGTTATTTGTAGTTTCGTCTCAGCCCTATGGGTAGTGCAAATGCACTAACACGTCAGTTTGTTCACTGGCTATAAACACGAGAGTGACGCACATTTTTTTGTAGCAACAACAATGGCATCATTTCAAGGAAAAGGAGGAATTACTGTGTTTCAGTGCTCTTCTCCACTCAAGCTGCTGCTGCTGCAAAAGGATTCATGTATGTTTATTCTCATCTTCCGCTTCCACTTCATCTTCTTTGACTTTGTATGCTGTGTTGATAGGTCCACTTCTTGTGAATGGGACGTTCAGTCTTGCACATGCACAGTCAACGCAGGCAGACCGTGGGCAGGCCAGGCGGTCAGAAAAGTTGGGCTGCATGCATTCGTCTGCAGAGGAGCTGTGCAGACACTAGCGGACTGGAGACAATGACGTAAATTTCATCACAAGCCTTGCGGTGACGCGGAGGTGTAGCATGAATCCAGCTTAACTCCTGAAGCATCCCCACAAGAAATTGTGTCCCGTGCTGGCAAAACGAGTCACTCTGAGGAAATTATCAAAACTGAGGTAATGTTTTTTCCATATTCTGTTTTGAAAGGCCTTCAAAATGATATTTAATTTGTAAGAAGTGCGCAAAAACGGACAAAGAAAAAGACGATTTGTTTATATTTTGGCAAGGTGTTATACTCCCGTTCGATCGGTCGGGAGTTGTCTCCCGCCAAAACATATACATTTTTAGAAAGTACGATTTCTAAGCTTTACAATGATACCAGGCACTCACAGGGGTTTTCCCGGGACTTGCTGCTAGCAAACAAAGAAAGTCACGATTTATGACTTCTCCTGCCTGCAGCTTGTAATGATGCAGTGCGCATTCCGACTCATTTTGCCAGCACAGGTCACAGTTACGGTTGAATTATTTCTCCAAGTCCACAAAACACATGTAGACTGGTTGGGCAAACTCCCACAAACCCTTGAGGATTCTGGAGAGGGTAAAGGGTTGGTCCAATGTGGCACGGCCAGGATAAAAACCACACTGTTCCTCATGAATCCAAGGTTCAACCAACTGCCAGATTCTCCTCTCCAGTACTTTGGCGTAGACCTTCCCAGGGAGGCTGAGGAGTGTGATCCCTCTAAAGTTGGAACACACCCTCTGGTCCCCCTTCTTAAAGGCACTGTCCTTGACCTACATGCAATGTTACAGAGGTGTGCCAACCAGGACAGCCCTATAACAGCCATCTGGATGTTTTAGTCTTTTTATTGTTCATAAAATCACTCTGAAAGTGATCCCAACGATATCGTCTGCCACTCATTATGGTTGTCGCTGTATTGTGGACTCTGCCATCCACTTGAGTCAAAACGATTTTTAAAGCTACATTTTTATAGCCATCGTTGTCATTCTCGTGCTTGTTGTGGACGGGCCTTAACAGTAGGATCCAGCAGGACTGAGTTTGACTCACTGGGTCACATGACGTTTAAGCTATTGAAGAAACAGATATTTGGTGATGGTCCCTAAGTGAAACCCTCATGTTTGGAGCAAAGTGCTCACGGTACTGAGAGCTGTACCCAAATATTTGATTATCCAGATAGTTGTTCAGTGGCGTTCAGTTTTCAAATTTAGTATTCAAATGTTTATTATATTTGGCCAAACTGATCGATTTTAAAGGTAAATTATGAATTTATTTTTTTTGTATATATCCATGTCTACTTTAAATAAGTCTCACAAATACACAAGAAAACAGTAGTGAATTGATTGTAAAAGTCACCACATCTACCAAAAAGCTGCAAAGTTACATGAATAATTTAGAAATTATATAAGAAAAAATATTCAAATTTACATCGCAAAAATTGCAGATTTGTGAGGAAAAAGCTTCAATTTATGAGAAAAGCTGCAAAATTAGAGAAACAATCAGTAATTAAAAGTTGCATATTTATAGGAAAAATATAGTAAATATAAGGAAAAAATTTACAAGAAAAGCTGTTAATTTATTTAAAAAACGGAGCCAAAAAACTGGTATTCAGGACAGCACTAAAATACATACATATTTTGATTCAGATTTTATTTTAGTCAAACCTTATGTAATTAAGATATATAAATACTGGCGATCTGTCCAGGGTGTACCCTGCCTCTCTCCGAAAAGATGCTGGGATAGGCTCCAGCCCCCCCGCAACCCGAAAAGGATTAAGCGGAAGAAGATGGATGGATGGATGAAATACACCATTGTTGCGTGTAGTTCATTTCTACATGCTATTATCTGGGTTAGACAAGCAAAGTTTAAAAGGAATAATGGATTTAAAAGACTTTTTACTGTCCAGGGGTGACATTGTAGTGTCTTCATTTTCAAAGCAGGTTTTAGAATTTGGTTGAAAACGAAGTTTGGAGCGAGCCATGCAGTGACTTGGTGATCGGTGATATCGGTAATAAGCTGAAGTGTTTCTGTTTTGTTGCAGGTCTCTTCTCATGGCATCCTATGTGTATGTCTGCTGCTGTAAGTTTACAGTCCATCTTTCTTCTTCCACACACAACCACATGCATTAATGAGTAGGGATGTACTGATACAGCTTATTTAATGCCCGAGCTGATATTTTCAAACTTGATTATCTTCCAATACTGGTACAAAACTGATATGGAACTTGTGGCCTGAATAAATTCAATGTATTCCTTTTCATGGAATTTCTGCAAGTGTTTAAGGCTGGAGATGTTTGTAAAGTTGTAAAACTACACTCTTACAACTGCACTTTATATACATTTTGTCACTTATTCCATCCATCCATCCATCTTCTACCGCTTTTCCGGAGGTCCGGGTCGCGGAGGCAGCAGTTCAAGCAGAGAAGCCCAGACTTCCCTCTTCCCAGCCACCTGCTCCAGCTCTTCAGAGAGGATACCAAGGCGTTCCCAGACCAGCTGGGAGACATAGTCTCTCCACCGAGTCCTGGGTCTGCCCCGGGGTCTCCTCCCAGTGGGACGTGCCTGAAACACCTCAAGTGGGAGGCGTCCAGGAGGCATCCTAATCAGATGCCCATACCACCTCAACTGACTCCTTTCAATGTGGAGGAGCAGCGGTTCTACTCTGAGCCTCTCCCGGATGACTGAGCTCCTCACCCTATCTCTGAGGGTGAGTCCAGCAATCCTACGGAGAAAGCTCATTTCAGCCGCTTGTATCCGCGATCTCGTTCTTTCGGTCATTACCCAAAGCTCGTGACCATAGGTGAGAGTAGGAACGTAGATTGACTGGTAAATCGACAGCTTTGCCTTAGAACTCAGCTCCCTCTTCACCACAACAGACCGGTACAACGTCCGCATCACTGCAGATGCTGCTCCAATCCGTCTGTCGATCTCTCGCTCTGTTTCTAAAACTGGCTTTGTCACTTATTAAGCATATAAATTCACATTTATGTCTATTTTAATAAAAATAAGAACAGAATATGTTAAGCTGCAACATTTGTATATCGGCATAAGATTAACAGCAGAAAGGTCATTTGTTCATTTTAACACCAAACAAGAGCATTAATGTAACTGAATAAAATTTAGATCAACCATTAGATCGATATCAGCATTTTTCCTTTCGATATGATACCATTAATTTATGGGACTTTCTTCGATACCGATACTTTTTGCCCCTTAAAGGAAAATCATGATTTGTTACATTAACAACTTTATTGCAAGTGCAATATGAAATATGAATAAAACTCATGAACATAAACACTTGAAAGAGATGCTTATAAAATGATCACAAAATAGAACAATGAGCAACGTAAATAAAAAATATAATTCAATTATAATAAAAATAATTAAGACTTAAAATGAATGCAAAATTAATTCAATTTCTTAATTTAGTGAAGATTCTCAGTCATCCAGGTGGGGAAGTATCCTGTCCGAAAGCTCAGTCAGGTCAGCTGGATTCAAGTATTTTTTACTTCTGAAATGCTTCACCATTCATCCAGATTCTATAGTGATACCAAGAAGCATATATGTGTAATTTTTTCACAGTGCAATATTTAAAAAAAAAAAATTATTTATTTATTTTATTTTTACACGATTATTTTACAAACTTAAATAGTGCTTGTTTTGTTTATTTGTCAAAAAATGCTGCTTGGTATCACCGTAGAATTTGGATGAATGCTGTAACATTCCAGAAGTAATACTTCTGTCGCCCGCAACGCTGCTGACTCACTCTGTGCAGTGCGCAGTGAGTCTTCGGCTCTGCCATAATCATGTGACACGGCACATCATGTCTAAAATATGCCTGCGCTGGTTTTTCACTGGTTTTCTCACATAAATTTAATGCCTAAAATTCTCAGAAGTGAAAACAAATTGCACGTTTTGTATTAACATGGTGGTATTGTGAAATTGAAAGTATCGACTCCAAAATATCAACCCGCTGATATTGATATTTGAGTATAGATATGCCCATCCCTAATTAGAATATATGCAGGTTGTACATTAACATGAAATAACAACTAATAAACTTTATCATTGTTAAAATTGGTCAATAAATTGCAAAGGACAGTCTGAACTCTGAAAATATCACAGGAAAAAAATACATTTATTGTGGGACACATATGTGGGTTTCATATGCACAAACGTATATCACCTTATGCTTCATATGTATATCACTGTATGCTTACTGTATGCTTCATGTCTCAGATGACCAAAGGACTGAGCCTCCTCAGAGATAACAGGAGGATGTGAAATGTGGTCTTTGGTATGCAAAGAGATGGCCGTGGGGGATTTCCTAGCTGCCAGTGACTTTGGGTGGGGGTGATAAGATCTGAAAGGGATGCATTGTTACTTGGGATTAAATGCATTAATCAGAAATTATGCAGTCGAGATTCCCACATTTGGGGAATTCGCAGAGGTCAGCCCAACCGGAGTGCAGTGGCTGAGCCTCACCCTGGGTGAACCACCTTCTTGATCATGGTATCTCCCCTGCCAGGTAAGTATTAAATGCTGCAGACTCCAGCAGCAGTTCACTGCTAACGACTCTGCTTCTGTGTGGAGAGGACTGAGGCAAATCACCAACTATCGGCCTCAGGCTTCTAAAGGTCAGGATGACAAAGCCCTTTGTCAAAGACTGTCCCAACATTCTGCCCGTTTTGACACCTCGTCAGCTGTGTCCATCTCCCCCCCTCCCCCCAGTGCCACTGCCTTCACGGTCCCCACTTCATCAAAGGCGCCCCCCTCCCCCCCCCCCCCCCCCCCCTGCCCTTGTCATCAGTGAGCAGGACGTGCACAGACAGTTCTCCAGACTGAACCCGCGCAAGGCCCCCGGTCCGGACGGTGTGTCTCCCTCCACCCTGAGACACTGTGCGGATGAGCTGACTCCTGTCTTCACAGACATTTTTAACACCTCCCTGAAGTTATGCCACGTGCCGACCTGCCTCAAAACCTCCACCATCATTCCTGTCCCCAAGAAGTCACGGATCACTGGACTTAACGACTACAGACCTGTAGCGCTCACCTCTGTAGTCATGAAGTCCTTTGAGCGCCTGGTCCTGCCCCACCTCAAGTCCATCACCACTCCCCTCCTGGACCCGCTGCAGTTTGCCTACCGAGCCAACAGGTCTGTGGACGACGCAGTCAACCTGGCCCTCCACTCCATCCTGCAGCACCTGGACTCCCCGGGAACCTACGCCAGGATCCTGTTTGTGGACTTCAGCTCTGCATTCAACACTATCCGCCCCACTCTGCTCCGGGACAAGCTGTCCCTGCTCAACGTGCCTGACTCCCTCTGCAGGTGGATCACCGACTTCCTGACGGACCGGAGTCAGCATGTGCGGCTGGGAAAGACTGTCTCTGACTCTGTTAGCATCAGCACCGGATCACCCCAGGGCTGTGTACTTTCCCCCCTACTCTTCTCCCTTTATACCAACTCCTGCACCTCCAGCCACCAGTCTGTCAAGCTGATCAAGTTTGCGGACGACACCACCCTCATCGGGCTCATCTCCAACGGCGACGAGCCCGTCTACAGGAAAGAGGTGGCCCAGCTGGCGTCCTGGTGCAGCCACAACAACCTGCAGCTGAACGCTCTGAAGACAGTGGAGATGATCGTGGACTTCAGGAAAGTCACAACCCCTCTGCCCCCCCTCACCCTCACAGGCTCTCCCATCACCACTGCAGATTCCTTCCGCTTCCTGGGCACCACCATCACCCGGGACCTCAAGTGGGAGCCGACCATCAGCTCCCTCATCAAAAAGGCCCAGCAGACGATGTTCTTCCTGCGGCAGCTGAGGAAGCTCAAGCTACCCACCAAGATGTTGGTGCAGTTCTACACAGCCATCATCAAGTCCATCGTCACCACCTCCATAACCGTGTGGTACGCAGGAGCCACTGCCAGGGACAGACTAAGGCTGCAGCGCGTTGTGCGCGCTGCTGAGGAGGTGATCGGCTGCAAGCTCCCATCCCTCCAGGATCTGTACATCTCCAGAACCTGGAGGCGTGCAGGCCAGATCATAGCCGATCCTTCACACCCTGGTCACGTACTGTTTGCCCCCCTCACCTCAGGTAGAAGACTTCGGTCCATTCAGACTAAAACCTCCTGTCACATGAACAGCTTCTTCCCCTCTGCCATCAGACTGCTGAACACTAAGTGACTTATTAGACTCTCGTGCACTATGTACAGCAGCTCAACCAGACTCATGTCAATCATCACTGTTTTTGCATTACCGACTGCACTATGGGGTACTCCACAATATCTGCTGCTCGCTAATATATTTAAAAATTGCTTTGTCTAGTATTACTCATTCATATTCTACATTTTATTGCATGTATATATGTATCTTTTATTTTTATCATGTTTAATGTTGCAGCATTGCACCGAGACAAATTCCTAGTTTGTGTACTACATGAACAATGGCAATAAACCTGATTCTGATGCATTGTGACTGGAGGTTTGAAGCTCCTGGGGTATAAAAGGAGATGAATGTCTGGTTTCTTCCTCTTTTTCTGTATTGATGAAGATGGAGAATGTGAATAAACCTGACTCGTGAGATAAACTCTGCCTCGTCCTTTCACATTTCCACATAAGAGATGTGAGTTTATGTTCAGTATGATTTTGAGTCTGATATGAAGCGCTAATAAACAGTCACGGACACCTCTCCTCATCAGTTTTAACCTAAACTCTAATATAAAGTTATATTTTAATCATTTTCTATAACATTTAATTATGATTATGGAAATATCTCCAGAGAAATGCCTGCTGTATTAAGCCTGAACAGTGACCATCGGTCAAATATACTTTACGGCTCCTTCCCAAGGCTCTTGAACATCATAGCCAAGCATCAGATGGCGCTTTGCGGTCATGTCGTCCGCCATGACCAGCCAGCTACCCAAGTATTACTCTGGGAACCTGAGGTGAGACGTAAAGTTGGGAGACCCCATACTACCCTAAAAATGGTCCTAGAGAGAGACACTGAGATACCAGCTGGAAACCTTAAGGCGGCCATGCTAGACCGGCAGGCTTGAAAATGGATATCATTTCAAGTCACCGGCTTGCCGGAAGACTGACAGAGGGGATCCTTGAGAGATTGGTCCAATTTTTGATCTCTGTGATCACCTATTGATCTCTGTGCAGTGTGAAGGGACCCTTAGACCATGAAATGAACTTTGAACCCCTCCACTTTGAACAGAATCCCATCCATAACCCAGACAAGGTTAGTCCACCCTTTTTTGCTTGACAGCCATGAACTTGGACTTGAAGTTTCTAATTCTCATTCTGACCGCTTCACCCTCAGCTGTAAATCGTCCAGGGCCACTTGGAGGTCATTGGACAATGAAGCCAGTAGAATCACATCAGGTGTAAAAGGTAGAGAAATTATAAGTCCGCTTCTAGGCTACAGCTAGAAATTCCATCCATAAACTTTCTGAACAGAATCTGTGACAAAGGACCTTCCTGGTGGGGCCCAACTTTCACCAGGATTATGTCGAACTGATTGTTTGCACCGTCGACCAAGACCATGCTAACAGTTGTACGAGGACCTGGATAGTCTGTAGCAATGAGCCTGATATCCTCCTTTCCTGGAGCAACTGAAGGAAATGGCTGAATGCCTTTTCAGAGTCCTCCTAGCATATTGTGGGCTGGTAGGGCAAAGTACTTGCTCTGACTGATGCTCATCATGATCATCACAGCTTTCACTGCTGGATTTAAAGTTTTGTTGGGTTGCATATGAAGCAAAGACCTGGCTGCAGTTAGTTTTAGCTCGTCTATCAGTGTGATGCTGCAACCACAGTTATTCAGAATACTTGTACTTTAGTACGATGAATTGTACTAATATCCAACGTAAGAGTCCATTGTATTTCTTCAGTTAAATATTAGCCTTCTGTAAACACTTGAAATTCCATTCGCCACCCGCCCTGTATCCTCTGTCTTCTTTCCACTGTGAATAATAGATATGAGTTGTTGGGGAGGAGGGAGTGCCTGCTCTGCATGATTGCATCAGCTATTGTGTTACACACTCAACTTGAATGTGTTGGCAAGGAGGATGGATGCACGACTTTGTAGACTGGAGTACACTGTGGTGGTGTTTATTTTGGTCGGGGCATGTCGGCCATAATAGCTTATTGTGCTGCTATCACAGCCTTCAGTTTGCCTGTCAGAGACTCCTCTTTGAGCTGTAAACCTTTGATTGAAGTCTTCTTTCTTCTTCAAAACTCTCATAGTAGAAGTCTGACTCGCTTATTGTTAACCATTTACACATTCTCAGGATTTAAAGTCGTGCTCCAGTGGATAGAAAAACAAATCTACATTGTCTAAAATGGTATCTTTAGTTTTTTTGTAGAAAAAAAAATACATTTCTTACAGTTTCATGTCAAAATCTTTTCACTTTCCCTCCTCCTTAAAAGGCTAGGTTCTGTGACTAGGCCCACCCACATACCACAAGGCTAATGGTGGCTAGTGCTTCATTAAACAGAATAGATTCTGTGATTAAAAAAGACTTACTGGTTGAAAGACATGTTCAGTTGTATGTACGGTGGTTCGGGATAATGACTGAAACTGCATCAGTCCTTAATAATAATGGATTGCATTTATATAGCACTTTTCATGACACCCAAAGACACTTTACAATGAGTCCATTATTCATTCACTCCACAGACAGACAATGACGCTGCCCTGGGGCAGACGTATGGAAATGTGGCTGCCGAGCCACACAAACGGCCTCTCCGACCACCACCGAACATTTATTCACATTCAAACACCAGTGTCATGAACACACTGGAGGCAGGTGGGGAAAGTGTCTTGCCCAAGGACACAACGGCAGAGTGGGGGAAGCGGGATTCGAACCGCCAACCCTCCAGTTATTGGACAACCTGCTCTACCTCCTGAGCCACTACTGCCCCTGTTAAAAGCACTTTAGTGGTAAAATCCATCTTAATTTGGGTCTAGTTTCAAAGCAGCTGTCCAAAAATGCTAACTGGGCCTGGAGGCTGACTTCAGTTAGACCAGAGTCCTGATTGGCTCAACACTAAGGACTTGTATAGTTACGTCACCAAAAACGCGCCATCTAAACTCCCCTTTTTTTCTAGGGGTGGGGCCCAGGGACATTGTCCCCACTGTGTGTGTGTGTGTGTGTGTGTGTGTGTGTGTGTGATGGGTGGTGCTTATTTCCATCCGAGGTGCACTTGTCTGGTGTGTGTTTGTGAATATAAAATTGCCAATTTCATGTTAAATGTTTAGATTAGGGTGTATGGGACTCGCATACATGCCTCACATAATGTGAGGATGTGGCCGGTAGTGAGGAAGACAGAGATGAAGAGGAAGGAAAAGGCAGACATGAAGAACAGAGTGAGAGAGATGATGAAGAAGAAATGGTAGCGGGAGGAATGGAGAACTCAGAGGTGGCTGTTAGTTTCCATCAGTTCAGTGAGCCCGCAGGCACGTGCACAGATAGGGCCCAGGTGATGCTCCTGGACTGCCCCTGAAGTCCCTCCTGGTGAGTTTTTACACGCAGTTGGTGATTTATTTTTTAACAAGGGGATGTTCATACATATAGTATACGGTGTAAACATAATTTCAGTACAAATCTGCAAGAATAAACGTGCAAAAATATGAAAAGATGCTAATTTACAATTTAAAAAAATCCCAACTTTATTTACTAGAAAAAGTTACATTTTCGTGAGAAAATCCACTTCCAAATGCTAAAAAAACCTTTCACTTTTCCAAGAAAGTCATAAATTTACAACAACAAAGTTGCACATTTACAAGAAAAAAATACCAGTTTTCTAAAGCATTTTTAGTTAGTTTTTTTTTAAACTTTTTTCTCTCATAATTGTCCAGTTTTCTCAATTAGTGAGGTTTTTCTTCTAAACCAGGGGTCTGCAACCTTTGCCAGCCGAAGAGCCGTTTTGCCCGTGTCCGACTAAAACAGACGTGGCTGAGAGCCGCAACGGCAATTTGACCTTTAAAATAAAGATTATGCTGCTTATAAAGTTGTTTATATACTGTTCATAGCTCTGAATATTATGTGGCATTAATGAATTCCTACTACAGCAGTGGGAAAAAACTGCTTATAGCTTCATTTATGTAGCTTCATTCATGAAATAAATGTTAGATATATATTATAAATTGTTTTGTGCTGAAAAATAAATTTCTGAATATCTGACCATAATTTTTACATAGTTTTAATTATCAGCGCATTCATAAATTGTTTAAATCTGAAAAATATCACCCATCTCCTACTTTCAACAGTGATCACACAGCTTTAGTTCCTGATATTTTCATAAATTAGAGATGAAAGTTTTATTTAGAAGAAGCTACTTTTCATCCTGTTTCCTCATAATGCTCCTTGTTCAAATGTATTAATATAATATAAATCTGTATCCTTCACTTGTTCTCCAGACTCTCAATTTGACAACTAGTGGATTGGTTGTGGGCGGCGCGGTGGAGAAGTGGTTAGCACTGCGGCAGCACAGCAACTCACCCTTGGCCGGGGGATCCTGGGTTCGATCCCAGCCCCCGACCAACAGTGATCTGTGTGGAGTTTGCATGTTCTCCCCGTGTCTGCGTGGGTTTACTCCGGGATTTCTCCAGTTTCCTCCCACATGCCAAAAACATGCAAGTTAGGTTAACTGGCATCAACTGGGGATTCTAAATTGTCCTTAGGTCTGACTGTGAGAGTGAATGGTTGTCTGTCTCTCTGTGTTGGCCCTGCGATGGACTGGCGATCTGTCCAGGGCAGGGGTCAGCAACCTTTACCGCTCAGAGCCATTTGGACCCGTTTCCCACAGAAAAGAAAACACTGGGAGCCACAAAAACCCTTTTGACACTTAAAATGAAATAACACTGCATATAACTTTTTTTTCCCTTTATGCTATGTATAAAGAAACTATAATGTGTTGCATTTATGAAATCGGGGAACTCCTGCAGAGAAAACAAAATTACATTTCTGCATGCAACAAAAACATTTTGAACTCCGAAAAAAAAAAAGACATTGGGTTGAAAGTTGACATTGGGTTGAAAGGAGAGTGCTATTTCTAGCACTGATGACTCCTGATCCTTCGATAAAAATCTCATAATTCCGCTGAAAACAATACCGAAAGCTCAGAATTCCAACACGAACCAGCGATGTGATTTGGGGTTGGGGAAATTATCTGAAAATTCAGCAGGGGGTCTGGGGGACATAGTCCCCCAACGGGGTCCGGGGTGGGATGGGGGCAAGGGGGGCAAAGCCCCCCGAAGCTCCTGGGTTTTTATGATTTTTAAGTACCAGAACTGTGCTTAAATGACATAAAACAAACAGCTGAATGCCACTTATTAATGTATAATATTGACTTATGTTCCAAGAAGATAGCATTCCTAAAACATTCCAACAAGCATTATCCATCACATGCTTTAACACTTGATCAAATCAAAATCAGTTAATTTTATCTGTTCCATAATAGAAATAAAATTCCAACATACCATTACTTTTTATAATTTCAGCATTCATTTCAGATCACCAGTTTCAATCTCCATTGAGACTTGAGCAGTTCATTTTGCACAATCACTGATGCAGCCAAGTCTTAGAAATATTCAAAAGTTATGAGTCAATGTCCACTGTGCACTGTCAATTTCAAACTGTTTGGAATCATAAAAGGGGATGGTTAACTTTTATTACCGTTTAATCCCTCGCGCCAGCCCAGCTCATACAGCCGTTGTAGAGTTAATGACTCTCCACCTGGCCATATCGATTACCGGTGGCCATACGTCACTTCCAGTCCTGCCTGAAAGGGCGCAGCTTCACTGCGTTCGTGGACCACAAGCCGCTAACGTACTTAACGTACTTTATCTTCCTGGAAGATAAAATAAAGCGGAATTCGGCGAATTAACAGAAAATCACATCCCTGAGAACACGCCGCCATGAAATCTTTGAAAAAGCATACAACAAGCCATTTGATTGGTCCAATCGTTTGCAACTATCCAATCGCAGGGCTGTTTACAATACAGCAGTAGCTTGAACACAACACATCCGGGTTATCGCGGGAGACGACTTCCAACTTCGTGTTGCTTTTCGCTGACAGTGATTAAACTTTAACACATTTTTTTTTAGATTTTACTAGATCACCATAATCTTCAAATTGAGAATTACATTTTAAAAACTAATGAACTAAAATAAAATACATTTTAATTAAATACTCATTATTTATTTTCCAAAGCCACAGGGAGCCGCAGCAGAGGGATGAAAGAGCCGCATGCGGCTCTGGAGCCGCGGGTTGCCGACCCCTGTTCTAAACTAATATTTTTCTTGGAAAGTATTTTTTTTAATAAATGTGCAAATTTTTCCTGGCACATTTATTATTTTTGTAGGGAATTTGGCACTTTTTTCCTGTACATTTGTCATGTTTTGTGATAAAATTTACCTTTCTCCCCACACAGACTTACAATACAATCATAAATTTGCAACTTTTTTCCTATAGAAGTTGCAACAATTTTCCTAATACTTTCATGATTTTTCTTGTACATTTGCTGCTGTCCTCTCACTGATAGCCTACGTTGTCCTGTATAAACTGTCCTTGCAGTCTTTATGAAGATGGAGGGTGGCAGGTTAACAGACGGGAGGATTTTGGCTCATTTTGTTGACATTTCACCTTTTTTAACCCAAAATACGATTATCAGGGAATATAGTAACTCCTTGGTTGGAACAATGTGTTGCAAAAATATGAATATAAAAAGTCATTGTGCAATAGTCATAATGTGCAGGGCCTGACTTTTTTTTTTTGTCATTCTTGCAGTATTGCCTGTGCATGACCGAAGGCATCCTCCTCCTCTCAGCAGAGGGATCTCTACTCTGCTTCAAGTCTCGGAAGGCTAAAGTCCGCCTGCATTGGTTCTGTCAGGCTCTGACGCTCATCATTGCAACCACTGGACTTTGCTTCATTGTGGCCAGCAAGACTGTGTCGGGTCTGCCCCACCTGACCTCCTGGCACAGCGTGCTGGGCATCTGCACCCTGGTTGCCACCTTTCTGCAAGTGGTGTTTGGCGTCTGTGTGATCTTCTCCAAGCTGCTGCGCCTCTCTGCCCCCCCGCCCCGACTCAAACTCTACCACGCCACCTGTGGCCTTGTGGTCTACCTGCTGGCCACAGTGACCATAGTGTTGGCCATATTCTCGGACTGGTTCCAGGCCATTGTGAGCGGGGTGATGTGGTGGATCTTCCTCCTGCTGCTCATTCTACCTGCCCTGGTGGTGATGAACCAGATCATTAATGCCCACCTGCCCCGGAGGAAGGTGACCAGATAGGAAGCACGGTGGTTAAATCGGCCGACTTTGTTTGATGGAGTCCAACACTGCACAGCCTGTTCATACAGAATCTTATCTAAGTCACATTAACAGATTCCCATCTGACTCACACTTCTGTGAAGTTCTCTAGACTGATTTTTAGCTTTAGATGTCTGCCTTCACCTTAACGTCACAGAATTAAATGGCACTCACCTCCCTCCATTTGTCAAGTTTCCTCCCCCCCCCCCCCAAAAAAAAAGAAAGGAAACTGGCCAATGTTAAGGTTTGAGGAAATGGAGTAAAAATAAGTGGAAAAGCAGCCAGTGACCAAAGAAAGACCCTTAGAATTACTACTCAAGAGCACTTTAGAAACTACAACAACTTGTGACCCCTTGGAAGTAAAATACTTTTCTACAGTACTGTATAGTAGCTATGAGTAGAAGTTGATGAATCTAGATAATAAAGAGAATAGATCCAGAGAAGGAAGACATCTCTAAAGCTATGTCCAAAATATTAAAAAAAAGCACATTAATAAAACTATCTAGATCAAAGGTCAGCAACCTTGAATGTCATTTTGAGTGATCTCTGTCAAAAAAAGGCAAACAGTTTTTGAGCCTTAAATTGACTCCAGAGCCACAGGCTGCAGACCGCTGATCTGGATAGAAAGCTTGAGAGACCAAATCCAAATTAAGAAGAAGGAACTGAAGTCAGTTACTCTGAGTGCTGCTGCTGCTGCCACTTTTTATTGTGGCATGGTGTGGTTTTTTTGTTTTGTTTTTTTTCCTTCCACTGAACAATATTTGAAGAGTAATTTTACATGTCATACATGTTTGGGGTTGAATTTTGAACTTATTTCTTACATTGTCTACATCAGGGGTGTCCAATCATGTGCCATGGAGGGCCAAGACCCTGCAGGTTTTCTCTCCTACCCAGTCTCTTCAGTAGGTGGTTTCACTTATTAGCAATCAGTGGGAAGAAATTCAGTGAAATCTGCTGTTGAAGACACTGGTTGGAGGTAAAGCCTGCAGGGTCTTGGCCCTCCATGGCACATGATTGGACACCCCTAGTCTACATGAATGCTAGTGCTGTAGTCAAGACCAGGTGGCAACCAAGCTGAGACATCCATGGTGGTCTGGGACTCTTGGTACACTCTGGTCTTCGTATGGTCTGGATTACAACACTAATGACACTCATGGCCAGTAGAAAATATGCAGCTTTAAAACACTCTTGCTGAAGCTGTGACTGTTGTTGAAATAAAAATCTTGATGCTATGCAGAATGTGTGGACTGCCTTCACAGGGACAGTGTAACGTGTATGCAGACTACTGGATGTATTTCTGAACTTTTGTCTAATGCCTCTTTTGGGTGATTTTTGCACTATACTGTACATGCAGAACTGGTGTCAGATGGGATTTAAAGCACAGATGGTTGCTGTGAATGATTGCTTACATGCCAACCTGTAAAATTATATTTCTCTACTCATTTCTATTGTCTGTGCATTCTTGTGATTTCTTCTGGTGCTACTTTAAGCTTTTAACAATACAGATCTTTTTGGGTTTTTTTTTTTTTTTGTTAGAAAAATCCTCAGCCTTCAGTCAAAAACCAGGCTGGATCAGAGTTTCAGCAAATTTAATTACACTGACCAGTGGAGAACAATACAAAAATAGTCTGAGCCTATTCGCACACCATTCTGACTCAAACACACATCACTGTTCTTTAAGCCCTTTATCTGTGAGGTGGAGAAGTAATTGTCCATCATGACTGGTCCAGTACATCTGGTCAAAACTTGGTGCACAGATCATCTCTTTCTCAAGCACCATGACGCTCACTCAGCACTAGTCACACGGGAGCCACACAACATGGACTAAAAACAAGATAACTAATGCAGCTGCATCCTTGACACTTTTACGCAGACTGAGACAAAGCAAATCACATGTATGAAACAAATATGAATTTTTTTTTTTTTTTACATTGTAAGCTTGTAGTTGGTTCTCTCATTGACCCAGCGACAAATATCTGACACCGGATACAATCACAATCTGACCAGCGCCATTCTGGTTGTTCAGAGTGGGTGAGTTTGTGCTACTCCTTTATCAGTGGGGTGGGTGTCTTCCAACATCTCTTGTGCTAAGATATGTTTCCTGTATTGGACCGTTACAAACTGCTGTCCAACAGCAGGTGCTGCAACATAGTGGTAGTCACTCTGGGCTAGAAGTCACACTGTGAGCTAGTGTTGTAGTCAAGACCTACATACACTGTGGTCTTGGGAGACTGGTCTCAACTACACGCCCCTGTGGGCCTCGCTCATTGGGGAGGCTCGGTGGCAGCACAGTAAGGTCACGGGATCAATTCCATCCCTGACCATCATGGGTTCGATCCCACCATCAGTGACCCTTCTGTGTGGCGTTTGCATGTTCTCCCTGTGTCTGCGTGGGTTTACTCCGGTGTCCTCCCACAGGCTAAAAAACATGCAAGTTAGGTTAATTGGAGACTTTAAAGTGGTCCAATGTGTGTATGAATGGTGAAGCGATTGGCGCCATACTGTGGATGCCCTGTACACCGTGTTCTAAATTATTATGCAAACAGGATTTTAGTGTCAAACATTCAATTTTTTGTTTTTCAGTTAAACTCATGGATAGTATTGTGTTTCAGGGCTCTTTGGATCACTTATATCAATCTCAGACACCTGTCATAATTAGTTTGCCAGGTGAGCCCAATTAAAGGAAAACTACTTAAGAAGGATGTTCCACATTATTAAGCATGTAGCAACCAATAATGTAATATCTGCCAATAACGTAATACCTACCAATAACGTAATAATTTTGGCCATTTTAAATGTAGTAAAGCCAATAACGTAATAAAATGAGCCAACGTAATAACATTTTGCCAATAATGTAATATTACATTACTGGCTGGTTATGTTGTTGGCCTATCCATCCATCCATCTTCTTCCACTTAATCCTTTTCAGGTTGCGGGGGGGCTGGAGCCTATCCCAGCATCTTTGAGCGAGAGGCAGGGTACACCCTGGACAGATCACCAGTCCATTGCAGGGCCAACACAGAGAGACAGACAACCATTCACTCTCACAGTCATACCTAAGGACAATTTAGAATCCCCAGTTTGATGCCAATTAACCTAACTTGCATGTTTTTGGCATGTGGGAGGAAACCGGAGAAATCCCGGAGTAAACTCACGCAGACACAGGGAGAACATGCAAACTCCACAGAGATCACTGCTGGTCGGGGGCTGGGATCGAACTCAGGATCCCCCGGCCAAGGGTGAGTTGCTGTGCTGCCGCAGTGCTAACCACTCCACCACCGCGCTGCCCTTGTTGTCCTAGCATTAAAAAAAATCATTCGAAAACGTAATAACTGCAGCCGATAATGTAATAATATATGTATCATTTTTAAAATTTCTATTTTCTGGATAGAAAGTGACACACGGATACACCCTCACATCCCCATATACCAGATGGCTTAGAGGACCAATGATGAGTTGATTGGGTTTTATTTTCTGTGGAGCTGTAGAAATGTTGCATGCGCACAGGGAAATATTTTCTTTTGCAGTACCTGCATTTGACCACTAAAACAGAATAGAATAGGCTTTATTGTCATTGTACAGTTGTACAGTACAACGAAATTGTGGGTGCTCCACCAGGCTACTGTGCAATAAAGTAACAGAGAAGGATTTCATAAAACACAGTTACAGAATACACAAACATACGACTGAAATAAAAATAACCCATAGGTATATACACAGGTATGGTAGTGGTTTCACGGATGGAACTATGTGCATAAGAGTGCAGAGTGTAGAACACACGATTGAATAAAATGGCCCAAGGATTATGTAAAATATACACAGGTATGGTAGTTTTTTCACGGATGAGTCAATGTACATGAAAGTGCAGAGTGCAAAGACAGGTGTGTTATTATGATAATTAAAAAGGTCCTCAGTTCTGTGCATGTGAGCGTTTGGAAGGAGGAGGGTGGGGTATCTGACTGTTTGCAATTTGGTTGGCCCATGGGAAGAAACCGTTTGTCAGTCTGGAGGTGTGGAACCTGATTGATCTGAACCGTTGTCCAGAGGGAAGCAGGTCAAACAAGTGGTGGGCAGGATGTGAGGGGTCTCCTGTGATGGCCTTGATCTTTCTGAGACAGGAGAATCTAGAGATGTCCTCCAGGGAGAGCAGAGGGCCGCCGATGATTTTTTGGGTGGTGTTGATGACCCTCTACACAGCCTTCCTGTTTTTGGCCATGGAGCCAGCGTACCACGCACCCAGACAGTAGGTGAGCATGCTTTCCACTGAGCAGTAGTAGAAAGCCAACAGCAGCTTCTGGTCCAGGTTGTTCTTCCTCAGGACACGGAGGAAGTGCAGCTGCTGCTGGGTTTTCTTCATCAGGGCCTTGGTGTTGACAGTCCAGGAGAGGTCAGAGAAGATGTGGGTGCCCAGGAACCTGAAGGTGGGGACAATTTCCATGTGGTTGCCATTTATGGGGGGGAGGGGGGGTCCTGTCTGTTCTTCCTGAAGTCTGGTATGAGTTCTTTGGTTTTTTGGACATTCAGTTTCAAATTGTTTGCTTGGTACCACAGCAGCAGATTCGCTACCTCCGCCCTGTATGCCTTCTCATCGTCGTCGGTGATGAGCCCAACCAAGGTGGTATCGTCCGTGTACTTCACGATGACGGTGGTTGGAATACAGTCAAAGGTGTACAGGGAGTACAGTAGTGGGCTTAGCATGCAGCCCTGGTAGGAGCCAGTGCTGAGAGACAGTGTGAAGGAGTGGTGGGGGCCAAGTCTGACTGTGGGTGGTTGGTGAGAAAGCTTTTTTTTTTTTTATCCAGGAGCAGGTGTGGGGGGGGGTGAATCTGGAGGAGGTGCAGTTTATTGATCAGGATGTCTAGGATGATGGTGTTGAAAGCTGAGCTGTAGTCCACAAAGCGCATCCTCACATAGCTCCTTGAGTTCTCCAGGTGGCTCAGCGCTTTGTGGAGTGTGGTGGCGATGGCGTCTTTTGTAGACCAGTTGTCCCTGTGGGCGAACTGGTGGGGGTTGAAGGAGAGGGAAAGACATATGAAAGACATATGAATACTTTTTTGCCCCACTGTGTATATATATATATATATATATACAGTGGGGCAAAAAAGTATTTTTTGTGGGGCAAAAAAGTGGAGCAAAAAAGTATTTAGTCAGCCACCAATTGTGCAAGTTCTCCCACTTAAAAGATGAGAGAGGTCTCCAATTTTCATCATAGGTATATCTCAACTATGAGAGACAAAATGAGAGAAAAAAATCCAGAAAATCACATTGTCTGATTTTTATAGAATTTATTTGCAAATTATGGTGAAAAATAAGTATTTGCTCACCTACAAACAAGCAAGATTTCTGGCTCTCACAGACCTGTAACTTCTTCTTTAAGAGGCTCCTCTGTCCTCCACTCGTTACCTGTATTAATGGCACCTGTTTGAACTCGTTATCAGTATAAAAGACACCTGTCCACAACCTCAAACAGTCAGACTCCAAACTCCACTATGGCCAAGACCAAAGAGCTGTCAAAGGACACCAGAAACAAAATTGTAGACCTGCACCAGGCTGGGAAGACTGAATCTGCAATAGGTAAGCAGCTTGGTGTGAAGAAATCAACTGTGGGAGCAATTATTAGAAAATGGAAGACATACAAGACCACCGATAATCTCCCTCGATGTGGGGCTCCACGCAAGATCTCACCCCGTGGGGTCAAAATGATCATGAGAACGGTGAGCAAAAATCCCAGAACCACACGGGGGGACCTAGTGAATGACCTGCAGAGAGCTGGGACCAAAGTAACAAAGGCTACCATCAGTAACACACTACGCCGCCATGGACTCAAATCCTGCAGTGCCAGACGTGTCCCCCTGCTTAAGCCAGTACATGTCCAGGCCCGTCTGAAGTTTGCTAGAGAGCATTTGGATGATCCAGAAGAGGATTGGGAGAATGTCATATGGTCAGATGAAACCAAAATAGAACTTTTTGGTAAAAACTCAACTTGTCGTGCTTGGAGGAGAAAGAACACCATACCTCCTGTGAAGCATGGGGGTGGAAACATTGTGCTTTGGGGCTGTTTTTCTGCAAAGGGACCAGGACGGCTGATCCATATAAAGGAAAGAATGAATGGGGCCATGCATTGTGAGATTTTGAGTGAAAACCTCCTTCCACCAGCAAGGGCATTGAAGATGAAACGTGGCTGGGTCTTTCAGCATGACAATGATCCCAAACACACCGCCCGGGCAACAAAGGAGTGGCTTCGTAAGAAGCATTTCAAGGTCCTGGAGTGGCCTAGCCAGTCTCCAGATCTCAACCCTATAGAAAATCTTTGGAGGGAGTTGAAAGTCCGTGTTGCCCAGCGACAGCCCCAAAACATCACTGCTCTAGAGGAGATCTGCATGGAGGAATGGGCCAAAATACCAGCAACAGTGTGTGAAAACCTTGTGAAGACTTACAGAAAACGTTTGACCTCTGTCACTGCCAACAAAGGGTATATAACAAAGTATTGAGATGAACTTTTGTTATTGACCAAATACATATTTTTCACCATAATTTGCAAATAAATTCTTTAAAAATCAGTCAATGTGATTTTCTGGATTTTTTTTTCTCATTTTGTCTCTCATAGTTGAGGTATACCTATGATGAAAATTGGAGACCTCTCTCATCTTTTAAGTGGGAGAACGTGCACAATTGGTGGCTGACTAAATACTTTTTTACCCCACTGTATATATATATATATATATATATATACCAAAACACTTAAACACATGCAGAACAAAGAACGTATATACACACGGTTTGGGTAAGATGACCCAGTGGGCCCCCTGGACCGTCCTTTACTCAGTCAGCCCCTGGAGATGGCTCGCCTCCCGGGCCACAGCTGGTCACCTCGACCTCAGTGTACCTCCTCCTCCACACAGCCGGACGCTCCACTCGTCCAGGGCCACATCTCTGAGCCTTCCCTGTGGCACGCCGTAACTCATTTGGGTGCCGCCACGAGTCATCTGACAGCTGGAGATAAGCGTCGCTCCGCCCAGCCACCACCCATAGCTGGCCCTGGTGCTCCCCCATCTGTCATTTGGCCTGTACCTGTCGCGACCTCACCTCCGTTCAAGCCTGAACCCGGTCCGCGGCTCCCAGTGGGGCTCTGCTCGGCTTGCAGGGTCTCTGCTGGCACTTGTCCTCCCAGTGCCAATCGGTCTTGCCCCGACCTCTTCTAAGTCCGCTGTGGGCCCTGTCGATGTGGCCCCATGTCCACCGGCCCACTTCAGCCGAGCTCCGGGAACACCTGGGACCATCCCTTTGGCATCGCTTGTTGGTGAAGGTGCTCCTCTGTGCCGCTCAGTACCTTCGTCCAGGGCGACTCGGGCTCTGGCACTGGGGCCCTCCTGTGGTGACCCTGAGCGTGACAAGGCCTGTCCACTCTCCGGGGTTCCAATCAACCTTTCATCCCACACAGCATCATCCTGTACTCTCAGAACCGGTCGGTCCCACAATCTGCAGCCCGACCACTCTTCCCCAGCGCTGTTCTTAATGGCAAAGCTGAGACCATAGAAGAGGTTGTAACCCGTGATGTTTGTGCCACGGGCCATCATGACGAACTCCACATCCGCCATTTCCACGACTTATACCAAGCCGTCAGTCTGATGGCTCTCAGTGTGGCCAACCGTCCTCCATAGCCACAAAGCGGTGCTGGGTTGCCTCCAGTTCTATAGTGGGGAAAAAATTGCCTCACTGTAGCCCAGTTCAGCAAGGAACTCTCCGCCCCCGTGTCAATCAGCATCGGCACTGTCATTCCGTCCAACTCCACCGTGCAATATGTGCACCCACTGGTGCTCGGGGACACAGTATGGTTCACTGTTGGGGCAGGAGGGGTTAAACTCCTGTGCAGGCTCCCTTGTTCGGCTAATTGGCACACCCTCGCGTAGTGATGAAGACGGCCACATCTGTCGCAGCGCTTCTCTCTTGCCGCACACTCTCTGGCTTTGTAGCGGTGCTTCGTGGACCCGCAGCCCACATATCTGGGCTTCCCCAGGGCAGACCTCATCCTTACAGTGTTGGCACCTCCCACGTCATCCTTAACGTTCCCATCGCTATCCGGGTCCACTACTTGTGTAGCCATGGGGGATCCTAACTCTCGCGGTGATGGATGCTCACTCAGCTCCCGAGTTAGCTTATTTGCTGCCTCCAGCTGGAGAGCCGACTCAACGGCCCTGGACAGCGTCAATTCACCCGGAAATGTGAGCAGCTTTGACCGGACCGCAGCACAGTTGGTGTGTTCTGCCAACTGGTCGCGAACTATCTCTTCCTCCAGCAGTCAGAACTGACACTTGGCGGCCAGCTGCCTCAAGTCCAACACCAACCGTTGGATGGACTCACCTACCTGTTGGTGGCACTATCAAAATTTGATTCTCCAGACAATGGCATTGTCCGGTGCTCTGAAATGGCACGCCATTAGCTCAACCACCTCTTCATAACCGTCCGCGTCACCAAGCGTGCCCAAAATCCGTTGTCCCTCCACACAGGTTATGCACAAGCAACGCATGTGCCCTTAATTTTTCCATCCTTCCCAGGTGCAGTGCCACCATATACACTACTGTTCAAAAGTTTGGGGTCACTTAGAAATTTCCTTATTTTTGAAAGAAAAGCACTTTTTTTCAATGAAGATAACTTCAAACTAATCAGAAATACACTCTATACATTGCTAATGTGGTAAATGACTATTCTAGCTGCAAATATCTGGTTTTTGGTGCAATATCTAGATAGGTGTATAGAGGCCCATTTCCAGCAACTATCACTCCAGTGTTCTAATGGTACAATGTGTTTGCTCATTGCGTCAGAAGGCTAATGGATGATTAGAAAACCCTTGTGCAGTCATGTTAGGTCTGCAATGCTGTAATTGCTGCAAATGGAGGATTCTTTGACGAAAGCAAAGTTTGAAGGAAAAAATTATTATTTCAAATACAAATCATTATTTCTAACCTTGTCAATGTCTTGACTATATTTTCTATTCATTTTACAACTCATGGTGGTAAATAAGTGTGACTTTTCATGGAAAACACAAAATAATTGTCTGGGTGACCCCAAACTTTTGAACGGTAGTGTACATTTTAAAGGCGTCATACCACCTAAGCCATGGAGCAGGTGGCTTACCTGGGAGCTCCAAAAATGGCCAAATTGGTGTACCACACACTTCCATACCTTCAATTTTATCCACTTTCATCCTTGTTGCCAAGTGTTGTGTTTGAGGTTGGAGCCAAAGGAGATCAGTTCTGGAGCCGAACACTTGTTTATTAAAACAGGCAGTGCAACCTAGCCACACTAAACCACTAGCAGAGGAAATGGCCAAGAGACTGCCCTCCTACCTGCAGCCCTTCTTATAGCCACGGGGTTGGTGGAACCGGAAGGTGAAGCCATCACTCCATGCCACACAAATAAGAGCTCCAAACATATACACATAATACGAACTATAGAAATGACTATATCACAACCCTCACTATACTTTTAGGTCTACCGGGTCTGAGTGGCATCCGCCCCTGCCATTGGATGCAACTCACCACCAGGTGGTGATCAGTTGACAGCTCTGCACCTCTGTTTACCCGAGTGTCCAAGACATGTGGTTGTAGGTCTGATGACATGATAACAAAATCGATCATCGACCTGCAACCTAGAGTGTCCTGGTGCCAGGTGCACATATGGACACCCTTATGCTTGAACATGGTGTTCGTTATGGACAAACTGTGGTTGGCACAGAAGTCCAATAACAGACCACCACTCGGGTTCAGATCGGGCAGGCCATTCCTACCAATCACACCCCTCCAGGTTTCACTGTCGTTGCCCACGTGTGCATTGAAGTCCCTCAGTAGGACAATGGAGTCTCCAAGAGGAGCACTCTCCAGCACCCCAGTCAGAGACTTCAATAAAGGGTGGGTACTCTGAACCATTATTTGGTGCATAGGCACAAATGATGGTCAGGACCTGTTTCCCAACCCGAAGGCACAGGGAAACTGCCCTTTCATCCACCAGGAAGAACTCCAATGTCGAGGCAGCAAGGCGGGGTAATATAAAAATACCCACCCCTGCCCATCACCTCTCACCCGGGACAACTCCAGAGTAGCCCAAGCTCCAGCCCCTCTCCAGGAAACTGGTTCCAGAACCGGAGCTGTGCATTGAGGTGAGCCCAACTATATCTGGACAGTATCTCTCAACCTTGTGCACCAGCTCCAGCTCCTTTCCCACCAGAGAGGTGACCATTCCATGTCCCAAAAGTCAGTTTCGAAAGCCAGGGATCAGACTGTGAAGGTCTCTACCTTCACCGGCCACCTGATCCCCAATAAATAAATAAATTAATTAGTATATTAATTAATTTGCAGTTAATTAAATTCGATGGAAAATTGGTACCCAGAAAGTCAATTTTCCCTGCAGTTGTAAATAAGGCTTTTGATGAAACAAAAGGATAACATAAATGTAAGAGAAGTCAACATATACCTTAGGGAACAGTAGTTGGGAATCAGCCGAGCAAGTGTGAAAGATACCTTGGACAGATCAAGATGTTATCAGCTCCACAAGGCAACATTCCAGAACAAACCCATACCAAAATCTATCACGGCCAAAGCAATTCAAGATCAACAACAGGTAGACCTTGTTGACATGGGTAAATGGAGGGTCAAGTATGGCCAAGTCACATATAGGTACATTCTGAATCCGTATACTCTTTGTTCTTTTAATATTTCGTTTATGAAATGAAAACGAAACAACCGAAAGCAGTCGTTATATCGTTCTCACTTTGTCAAAATAAAATCGAAATTGAGCAAAGACGACATAACAGATCTGATTCCATTTGTTGTTTTCCTTTTATTTTGTTGGTCACAGCTGGAAGTGGTGATGGCAGCAGCAGAGTGCTGCCATTTTCAAACAAGCCTGAAGACTAGCTGCTAAATCTCACTTTAAACTCAGGAAAATGCCCAAAGTTGCAGTATAGACTCATGCAGACATCACCATCTGATGAAAGATGAGAAGGACTGCCAGAAATATGCGTTTACAGAGTTCCCATCAGCCAGCAAAGAGGACGAAAGGAGGATGTTGTGGACATTTTTTTTTAAATTCAAAGTGCTTTATTAACAAATGTTGTGGACAAATGGATACCGAAGGCCTGGGAGAAATAAAAGGTTAACATGACCGGCCTCTGTTTTGACCACTTTACAACAGGTAAGGTCTACTTATAAATTATGCTTCTGCTATTTTTTTCTCTTTTTGGATTAGTTTGCTGGAAACCTGCATCATCTCAGTAATCACTGAGCCGACATGTGGACCCCAAACTAATCCGAAAAGAGAAAAAAGTACCAGAAGCATAATTTATAAGTAGACCTTACCTGTTGTAAAGTGGTCAAAACAGAGGCCGGTGTTATGCTGAGAATTGCTTGCTTGCCGAGAATTGCATCCCATCCGCCAAAACTATAAAATATAACACTTCAGCCAGGCTTGTAACCATTTGTGCATTTTTAGAAGTACCCATTATACATTTTTAGAAGTAAAAATTATTACTTCTTGTAAATTATCTTTAAATTATGTTTATTCGCCAGACGTTTCAGTGTTTCAAAGAGGGTTAGAAATCATAGTCATCCAACGCCACGTTTTACAATCTTCAAAGTCGAGATTTTGCATTTATGCATTGTCAGTAAAAAGGCTAATCACCTTTTCAAAGTATTTTCAAAGTATACAGTTGTATTGACTTTGACTTACACTAAACACCTGCTTTCGACAGTGAGATGCAATTCTTGGCACACGAGCAATTCTCGGCATAGTTGTATTGACTTTGACAGTATGCGATGCAATTCTTGGCAAGCGAGCAATTCTCGGCATAACACCAGTCACGTCAACTTTTTATTTCTCCCAGGCCTTCAGTATCCATTTGTCCACAACATTTGTTAATAAAGCACTTCTGACTGTGACCAACAAAATAAAAGGAAAACAACACCAAATGGAATCAGATCCATTATGTCGGTTTTGCTCAATTTTGATTTTAGCTTGACAAGGCAAGAACGATATAATGGCTATTTTCGGTAGTTCTGTTTTCGTTTCACAAACGAAATAAAAGAACAAAGAGTACACGGATTATTCTGACCGTAATAGATGTGTTTATTAGATGTGTATGGCTAAGACCACTGAAAGGTAAACACAGTGCAGAGATTGCTAGACACCTTGAAGACATTTACAATGAGCATGGTCCACCAAAAGTCATACAGCATGACCAAGTGAAGGAGTTCAAAGGTCATGTAAAAAAAATAAATAAATAATGGAATCCTTACAAGTGAAAATAATTCAGAGCTCTCCATACTATCCCCAGAGCCAAGGTAAAGTGGAGAGAAGCCAATGTGTCCTAAGGAAAAAAATAATGCATGACAGTCCAATATCAAGCTGGTCAATATCAAGCTATTTGTAAATGAGAGTTCATGTTCTATGTTGTACTGTATATTGGAGGTGAGTGCCATTATAGTGCCAGTCCAGTTATTTAAATACATTTTAAGTGAGGACTGAATTGTTTTAGCAGTTTTCCTTGAGAAATGTTTGGAAAAAGTTTCAATTAAATGTTTTCCAAGAAAACAATGTGGCAAATTCATTTGACAATGCAACATCCAACAAAGACAGATGAAATTATGAATTTACATGTCTAAGCAAATAAACAATATGATAGAGATTTTGTATGACAATTCTCAAATTAGCTCTTACAACCATAATGAGAGAGAGTGCTGTATAGTATGTTGATGAATGAATATGATGACTATGCCATCCACTATACCGATTTTTGATGAGTACACTGCACAAAACCTACAACAAAATATTTTATCTCCACAAAATCTAGTTCTGCTTATGTAGTATTACATTATTGGCTGCAGTTATTACATTTTCAAAGGATCTTATTAATGCTAGGCCAATAACATAATAACTTATTACATTATTGGCAAAATGTTATTACGTTATTGGCTCAAAAATTTTATAAAATTATTGGCAACTTATTACATTATTGGCTTTATTACATTTAAAATGACCAGAATTATTACATTATTGGCAGGTATTACATTATTGGTTGCTACAAAGCATGCCAAAGGTTTCAAGCAATATAGGAAAGAAAAAGGATCTCTGTGCTGCCTAAAAGTGTCAAATAGTGCAATGCTTTGGACAAGGTATGAAAACATTAGATATTTCATGAAAACTTAAGCATGATCATCGTACTGTGAAGAAATTTGTGGCTGAGTCAGAGCACGGACGGGTTCATGCAGATAAAGGCATAATAAGGAAGGTTTCTGCCAGACAAATTCAGCAGATTAAGAGAGCAGCTGTTAAAATGCCATTACAAAGCAGCAAATGGGTATTTGAAGCTGCTGGTGCCTCTGGAGTCCCACAAACCTTCAAGGTATAGGATCCTCCAGAGACTTGCAGTTGTGCAAAACCCAGCCACCCCAAACCAATGCTCACAAGCAGAAGTGGTTGCAGTGGGCCCAGAAATACATGAAGACTAATTTTCAAACAGTCTTGTTTACTGATGAGTGCCGTGCAACTCTGGATGGTCCAGATGGATGGACTGGTGGATGGTTGGTGGATGACCACCATGTCCCAACGAAGCTGCAATGTCAGCAAGGAGGTGGTGGAGTCATGTTTTGGGCCGGAATCATGGGGAGAAAACTGGTAGGCCCCTTTAGTGTCATTCTGGAACAGGTGAAGGTGTGAAAATGACCTCGGCAAAGTATATGGAGTTTCTGACTGACCACTTTCTTCCATGGTATAAAATGAAGAACTGTGCTTTCTGTAGTAAAATTATCTTCATGCATGACAATGCACCATCTCACGCTGCAAAGAATACCGCTGTGTCATTGGCTGCTATGGGCATAAAAGGAGAAAAACTCATGGTGTGGCCCCCATCCTCCCCTGACCTAAACCCTATTGAGAACCTTTGAGATGAGATGAGATTCAACTTTATTGTCATTACACATGTATGAATACAAGGTAACGAGCAACTTTAGAGCATCCTCAAGCAAAAGATCTATGAGGATGGGAGGCAGTTCACATCAAAACAGCAGCTGTGGGAGGCTATTCTGACATCTTGCAAAGAAATTCAAGCAGAAACTCCAAAAACTCACAAGTTCAATGGATGCAAGAATTGTGAAGGTTATATCAAAGAAGGGGTCCGATGTTAACATGTAACTTGGCCTGTTAAGATGTTTTTGATTGAAATAGCTTTTGATTTCAGTAAATATGAGTTCTGGGAATGTACAGTCTGTGAGAAACAAGGTGGATGAAATTCAAGGGAATGTACGCTACCAGAAGGATTTTAAGAACTGCTGCGTCATGGCCTTCACCGAATCTTGGCTTACTGCGCATGATCAAGATGCTGACCTGTGGATTGACGGCTTTGAAGCCCCGCTGCGCTCGGATCGGCAGGAAGAGGTAATGGGGAAACGTCAGGGGGGCGGAGTATGTTTATATATTAATAAGCAGTACTGCACATCTGTCACGGTCAGAGAGCGCATCTGTACACCCGATGTGGAGCTGCTGTCTGTGTCACTACGCCCCTTTTATCTGCCTCGCGAGTTCCCCCAACTTTTCATCACAATTGTGTACATTCATCCGAGGGCCCCACAATTAGAGGTCAGTAGAGTATCAGGAAACTTGAGCTGGGCAATTAACCTGTACAACCTAAGCAGGGCTGCTCGCAGAGATAGCAAAAAGACGTGACAACCTAATAGTATTGAATGCAAAAGACGCAATAGACTTACACAATGGTCCCCTCCGGTATACAACTAGGAAAATACCGGTAGCTACGGAGGGTGACAATATGTATGGGTACATAATCATACTATGTAGGATAACTAAGTAGACGGTTATGCTGTTTTATTCCATCTAGCTGCAATGCTCCGCACTGTGTGTTTGTTTGTATATTTATATATTTATTCCAACTAGTGACAATGCTCCACACTGTGTGTTTATATATTTACATATTTATTCCATCTAGCTACAGTGCTCCGCACTGTGTGTTTATATGTTCATATATTTAGTCCATCTAGCTACAATGCTCCGCACTGTGTTTATATATTATATATCTATATATTTATTCCATCTAGCTGCAATGCTCCGCATCATGTGTCTATATATTTATGTTTATATGTACATATGTATACTTGCTGCTCTTGTTTTTTTTCTTGCCTTCTGATTGTTGCTCTGAGTGTTGCTATCCCTGTGCTGTTGCAATCCTGGAATTTCCCCGTTGTGGGACTAATAAAGGCTTATCTTATCTTAAGACTACCACGTTGAAGTGGCAGAGGGCCCGTTTTTACTCCCCAATAGGAGGAGGCCATTTGTGCCATGGTGGTAGAGAATAATGCCATTCGCTTAAGGGAGATACAAATGGCCGTTGTAGAAGACAATACTGTCTTTGAGAATATACAAACTGTGAGCATCTCCACAACTGACAGGGTGCTGAAAAGACACCAAATGAGAATGAAACAACTCTACAAAGTGCCATTTGACAGAAACAGTGACAGAGTCAAGGAGCTCAGTTACCAGTATGTACAGATGAAACATTTATGTGTATATTGTAATATACAGTGAGAAGCGTTGTGCAGTAGTGAAATAATACACCAAGAGTGACTTACTACAGCTGTAGAAAAGAAAATGTGACTATTTGATGTAAATGTCCAAAATTAAATTTCACGTACTTCATACTGTAAAACCCGTTTTTCTTCTTGGTTGATAGCGTACAATGGAACTGGAATCAAGGGAGCCCAGTCACCATTTCATTTATGTTGATGAGGCAGGCTTCAAGGCGTGGTAGAAATATCATTGGACCAGCATGCAACTAAATGCCGTGGTATCTACCGTATTTAATAACTGTTCATTAAGAAACTATTTAAGGATCACCCCTTATTTTCGGAGGTCTACTCCACCGCCACTGTGTCAAAGAAGATAAAAATTTTGGCATAACATACAAACACTTGACAGAATTAATATTTACAGGCTCCTTGCACAGTATTAAAAACATGAATCCAGACGAATGGACAGCTGGCACTCTTGCTTCCTTGTTGTTATCTCGTGATCCGTCTCTCTTGAGCTCTCACCTCATTTATTATAATTCTCGCAAGATCTTGTCATTGGCATTCCAAACACAAGCGCAGCTGGTGGGGAGCGCCACAAGGCCGAGAGCACCCCGCAGCTGCAAATGAACACAGCTGCAGTCAGTGGAAGTGAGGCTTTACACTCTCCCTCATGCCTCCAAGTGAAACCTGTTTCTTCAACTCTGTGAGGCTTCTATGAGCTAAAAGATCTGTACAGGCCTGAAGCAGCATGGGTGTAGCACTGCCACATATTAATTAATTAATTCAATCACCCTTTGTTATTCCACCATACAACCAATCATGTACAGTAGAACGAAATTGTGTTTTTCCTATCTACAGTGTTAATCACACACACCCCCCATATATAGAATCAGAGGGCTGCTGCCGTGCAAGGCGCCGCCACAGATTTCCCTCCTCCATTCCATTATTGCTGAGCACCAAGCTGGACGGCAGGAAGTTCCGCTTTTTATATGGTCTTCGGCATGACCCGGCCGGGATTTGAACCCCTGCCTCCTGGGTGTGGGGTGGATGCTCTACCAACTGAGCCACCACTCCGGTATCTGATATTGCATCGACCTTTATGGATAAAATGTTAAATACATAAAGGGTGTACCTAGTTATCATAAATGATGAGGTGCAATCTTAAAAAACTCCATTCATTGTTTGTGCCCTTTTCCTGGCTAAGTTTCACAATGTGGTTGCATTAATTTATGTTGGAAAAAAAAATCAAGCTGTCAAAACGTCAGCGGGTCACAGGACAGGCAATCAGTTGATTTCTAGTAGCTGGCTGCAGGTTAAAAGGAAGGCGGAAGCCGCTGGTGAGGACAAGAGGAGAGGAAAGGAGAAAGACCATTTCTCAGATGACTGGAGCAGCCAGAGGAGGGCCTGATCGCAGGGAGGCTACGGGAGACCTGCGGGAATTGGCTTATCCACTCCAGTGAATGGGGAGTTGGCTTTGCACAGGAAGCCAGACGCTGAGAGTAGCAGAAACCCACGGCGCACCCAGACTGAGGGGCGATGGGGCCGCAGGCCGGTGAGAGCGATCCTGTTTTTTTCTCTTCTTATTTACGAACTGTACTTTGCCTGAGCTCAGGGGGGTTTTTTTGGTGACTGAAAGATGGTGAAGTCCTGTTATTTTTTGGGTAGGGTATTATTTGGACTCTTTTCTTTTTTGGTGCTGGTGAAGATTGGGACATTGCCATGGATGGTTTAGCGCCGGTAATTTGGTTATAAAAAAGGACTGAATATTGTATTGGAAAGTTGTGTTTGGTTTAAGACAGTTCGGGGTGCGAATAACTTGTAAGGAAAATTATCATTTTTTTCACCTTGAATTCAATAACAAAACACTAAAAATCATATTAGCTTGTCTATGGTGGAATCATTTCAAACCCGTTTTTTTGGTAATAGTCCCCATTTAATAGTGAAGTGTTACATCGGCTTTGATTGAAAAAGGTTGCGAGTTCCCATTTCTGTTATAGCCGAGTTTCCTCTCACCACAAATAGGAAATAGTTAAAATTCTTTGTTTTATTCATTTTACTTTATCCTACCCAAAAGTTACAATCCATTATTATCTGAATTCACAATAAATAAACAATATTAGTACATTAAACAAAGTAAAACACAAGTGAAGCACTGGATCAGCAGATGAACGGATGAACCATTTAATCCTGGATGTCCATCCAGCTACTGTGGGTCAGGATTCACGAGTGCTTTTGGAGAGTGACACTCATTTCCAGATAGAGCTGGGCGATAAAATGATCATGATCATGATACTTTATCAAGGGGGAAAAATGACAATCATGCTAAAAAAAACATAGGCTTTAAAATTTGATCCCATGGCCTCTCACACAGCACGTAGGTTTGGTGTAATGAGATGACACGTTGCTGACTCCTGGGAATAAACATTAGCAACACAGTTGCAGCAGAGAAAAATATCAGCAACCAGGATGTCCCGGTGAGTGAAGCAGAGGAGAATATCTTGAGTGGACCACTCAGGCCATGGGTCACGAAATTGCGGGTTGCTGTGGGTGTTGCGCACACAGCTGCCAGGATATCCACCCCAGAATAGAATGAACCATTTTGCAAATACTGCCATCATTGATACAAGTAAAGCATTATGGGTAGTATCTCAGAGCAGTGAATGCTAATGAATATAGTGATTTTTGGATTCACCAACACTAATTGGAAAGTTGGTAAATCCAAAAAACTAAGCTAGTATCACACGGAACAGCGAATGCTGAGGAACATTCAAGAGTGCTGCACTTTTTGGGATTCGCCAGGGTTTGTAAAAGGTTCGCACACAGTTTTTAAGGTCACAAAGTCACAAACATAGAGGGTCTTAAACAATTGCTAGTGTTCACTTCTTGGTGAACCAAAACAAACATTAGTGACATGCGCTACAACAATTAAAATTCACCAAAAAAAACGTGAAGGTCTTCAAAATGTTTTGGCGACAAGAAAAACTGTGTGAGACCTTAAAAACTACAAACTGTTTGGTAACCTTTTACAGACCCTGATGAAAGCCCAAAACTGCCATGCTCACCAGCATTCACCATTCACCACCATGGGGTTGTGGGTAAAGGAAGTTAAAGCTGAAGTATTGTAGTGTTTAGGAATGATCATAAACTTGTTTTTTTTTTTTTTGCATGATTTCATCTAAAAGCAACATCTTTTTTGTTGTTTGGCCCAGGTGTCATTTTCTGTAAATAAATGCTCTAAATGGTGATATTTTGACTTGGAATTTGGGTGAGTTGTTTTCAGTAGGTTAGAGAAAAAAAACTTAACTGTTCATTTTCCTCAAACACACCAGATAAAGTGATCATTTTGCAGTGGTCTCTTTGATCTCTTAATTTTGTCCACACACACACCAGATCTGATTGGTATTTAAAACAAATAACAGTGACATTTTCAATGAAATTCATTGTTTTCTAGCTATAATCTTATACAACAGAATAATTTTTAACCTTCCATCAGAATTTACATCTTAAAATAGAAATCCAGAAACAGACGCTGCACTGATGCCTTAGCTTGATTGCCTTAGAACCCACATCCCACCTTTCCCCCAAATGATCCCAGGATAGTTTGCAGCAACAGTCAAAAGAGGGCGCTATCGTGTGTTCATGAAACGGTCCATGAAGCTACTCCTGCTAGGACCGATTGTCTCTGGCTCTGCTGAGGGGAGACTAAGGAGCCGCGTCCTCGCAGCACTCACACGTCCTTCCCGTGACCCTCCGATATCATGTACAAACAATAATGAGTGTATATATACTCAATTTTATCTTATTATACCTTTCCATCTGAGTTAGGAGTAAGAAAAGTGCCACTAAGCTTGACAAAGTGATTTTGATTTATATCGTGACTGATCAACATGAAAAACTTTATGATTCAAGATTCAAAAGCTTTATTATCATGTGCACAGTTAAGAAATGCTACATTTCCTGAGCAATGAAATTCTTACTTTGCTCTCCGAATGAATGCCAAGGTAACAGGAACAGAAACAACAATTCTAATAAAGTAATGACACACTGACATGGTGATGGTGATACAAGTTTTGACCATATCGTCCAGTTCTATTTCCAGACAGTCTACTTGTTCGTTGAGCAGGACTGAGGGTGACAGACTGAGTACCAACATATGATCTTAGTTGATTTTTGGTCTTTTAATGATGCAAACATGCAATAAAAAAAATCAATAATTAGCCTTTGCCAGTGTAGAGTCTGTTTAGTTGTGGCTTGGCTCCTTCAAACTACATTAATAATCACACAGACAGAAGAAAGAGACGGATCAAGCTCATATCTCCAAGCTTTTTGGGTTTTTTTGTGAGTAGCTGTTCCTCTAATTCAGAGTTTCCCAACCTGGGGTGCCTGAAACATTCAGGTTTCTGTGGGAAAATTTGGTAATTTCACTACTTAAAATATACTGTAGAATATGCAGTATTTCCTAGTTTCAAATATTCCAGAAATACATAAAATATAATTAGAGTGTAAAGGAACATTTCTTTTGCTGTCATGCCAAATATGCTAATTATGAGATTGCAGAGCTATTGTGGCAACACATAATAGGTGGCGCTCCATCCAGAACTGGAGATTGAGAGGGGGAGAGGGATATGAGAAATGAATGGTGAAGAGGGGAGCAGAGACAGGAAGAGCGCCATAGCGCTGGGGTTTTTTAGATGAAACAAAGAGGAGCTGTCGCCCCCACTGTGACAGGATTCACACCGGAGTTCGCTGGGGTGCGATAGCATGGTAATAAGTAATGCTTTGTGTACTGTATGTGGATGTGGGTGCAGGCTTTGTGTCTTGTATGTTAATGTCTCATACCCTGGGTCTCAGAGGTGGGAATAAAGATGTATAAGAGTGATCGCCTAGAGACCCCGGGCATTGTGTTCTGTTTGTTGGAGGTGAACAAAGTTCTGTGTCGTTCGGCTCGCTGTCTCGTCTGATTCCATCCTCTACACGATGAATTGTTCCCAAGGTGACAAAGCAATAAATACCACTATACACCAGCAGGGTGAGTATAGAGCCAGTTTTTATCGTAGAGGCAAAAGTGATGTGTTTTAACTTAATTAGGTTAATTTCTAGAGTAGGGCAGAACATGTAATGATAACAGTTAATTACCGGTTCACTTGGAGCAGACAATCCTGAAGAAGCCATCATAGGTTATCAGTAAAAAAAACTTACAAATTCATTTCACCCTAGTTCAGGGGTGTCCAACCATGTGCCATGGAGAGCCAAGACCCTGCAGGTTTTCTCTTCTACCCAGTCTCTTCAGCAGGTGTTTTCACTTATCAGCAATCAGTGGGAAGAAGTTCACTGAAATCTGCTGTTGAAGACACTGGTTGGAGGTAAAACCTGCAGGGTCTTAGCTCTCCATGGCACATGGTTGGACACCCCTGCCCTAGTTGATGAAGGTTCATAACTGCCATCTAGTGTAATATAGGGATGTGATTTGGGGTTGGGGAATGGGGGACGCAGTCCCCCAGCAGGGCCCGTGGCAGAGCCCCGGTGGGGGGGCAAAGCCCCCCAAAGCTCCTGGGTTTTTATGATTTTTAAGTACCAGAACTGTGCTTAAATGACATAAAACAAACAGCTGAATGTCACTTATTACTGTATAATATTGACTTATGTTCCAAGAAGATAGCATTCCTAAAATATTCCAACAAGCATTATCCATCACGTGTGGCGTTAAAAATATTTTTTAAATAAAGTCCAAAACATCTTCAGCAGGCAAGATGAAGAAAAGTGAAAAGTGAACTCCTGTGGCAGATAGAAAGGTCTACATTTAACCATGAGAAACTCCAGGTTAGCT
The DNA here is from genome assembly GCA_020510985.1 of Pholidichthys leucotaenia. Classification (NCBI taxonomy): domain Eukaryota; kingdom Metazoa; phylum Chordata; class Actinopteri; order Cichliformes; family Pholidichthyidae; genus Pholidichthys; species Pholidichthys leucotaenia. The sequence goes on from CM035841.1 coordinate 189,944,293, forward strand.
GAGCAGTGTCTCCCAACAGTGACAGAGTTCGTGCACCAAGCCTTATAAATGCACACTCCACCACCTCTGGTCTTACCGGAGTCATCAGCTGCTCTGTCTGCCCGGAGAGTGTGCCGTCCGGCCAGCTCGACAGCACTGTCAAGTACTCTACTACGTAACCATGTTTCCGTGAAAATCATGATATTGCAGTTCATAAGTTTCTTATTGTTGGTGATCCGAAGCCGTAGCTCATCCATTTTGTTTGCCAGTGACCGTACATTAGCGAGGAAAATGCTGGGTAGAGAAAGCCGGTGCGGTGTTAGCTTTAGCTTAGCTCTTAGCCCTCCGCGCTTCCCCTGCCTTTGTTCACGGTCTCTACGCCGCCTGCAAGCACTTCCGGTCGGCCGGGTAGCTTACCTAGCGTCGGGTGTTCTTCAGAGCTCAGGGATGAAACGTACACTACCGTTCAAAAGTTTGGGGCCACCCAGACAATTATTTTGTGTTTTCCATGAAAAGTCACACTTATTTACCACCATGAGTTGTAAAATGAATAGAAAATATAGTCAAGACATTGACAAGGTTAGAAATAATGACTTGTATTTGAAATAATATTTTTTTCCAGATACTCAACCTGCTCAAAGGAAGGTCAGTTTTATAGCTTCTCTAACCAGCTAAACTGTTTTCAGCTGTGCTAACATGATTGCACAAGGGTTTTCTAATCATCCATTAGCCTTCTGACGCAATGAGCAAACACATTGTACCATTAGAACACTGGAGTGATAGTTGCTGGAAATGGGCCTCTATACACCTATGTAGATATTGCACCAAAAACCAGACATTTGCAGCTAGAATAGTCATTTACCACATTAACAATGTATATTAGATATTAGAGTGTATTTCTGATTAGTTTGAAGTTATCTTCATGGAAAAAAAGTGCTTTTCTTTCAAAAATAAGGAAATTTCTAAGTGACCCCAAACTTCTGAACGGTACTGTAGGTTGCTGATAAAAAGGTCGTTATTTTGTAATCCAATGTCCAAAAGTTCATTTCGGGTGTAAGATGTAAAAGCGAAGCTGTTCTGAACGAACAGACCCGAAATGAGCAGAAATATTGCTGCTAATCCGCAAAATCTGAAAAGACGCTGAGCCTCGCGCTGTGCACACGCCGCCATCTGGTCTGAAAATTTTTGGAAGATAAAAAAAAGCGGAATTCCGCGAATTAGCGGAAAAATCACATCCCTAGTAATAAACCTGCAATTTCTACGTAGTCCATCTTTAATTGGTCCAAAAAAACGAAAATAATTTATCGTTGCGCATGGGTGCCTACAGAACACATGCACAACAACGCCAAATTATATGCAGTTTTTTGGACCAATTAAGAAGTGAAATTACAACATTTCCAACAGAAACCTGAACATTTCAAGCACCCCAGGTTTCTCTTTTGACCTTTTAAACCACTGTTCCATTTAAAACCTGCAAACAACCGAATAGACAACTGAAAAAAAGACCACAGTGAACTGAACACACACCTGAAACAAACTGTATTAACATCAACAACGAGCAGCACATCACGAGGTCCTGTGTGATGCTGAGTTAAGATCCATCACTTGGTGGTTTGTTCTCACAGATGAAGGTAACCGAGTTGTTCAGCAAGTCATACATGTTCACTTCCACGGACGATCTGCCCCCGCTCCCATCAGCCACCGCCACAAACACCTGCTGACTTTGCTCCTCAGGTAGGACGTGTGGTTCTGCTCCTTCTGCACCGTCTCCTCGTCTATTTGCTGACATCACCTGAAGGAAGCCACAGGTTTCGTATCAAATGTTGGACGTTTATTACAAAGGAAAGACTACACTGCTCTGTAGGTGTAAACACACACACACACTCAGTGATTTTCATGCATTTCCAACTCTCTCACACTTGAGTTGAACCATCCAAGCCCAACCTCGCTCTAAAACTAACGTTTAATGGACAAACAGGCTTGTTAAGGGTACAATATGCAGTATTTTCTACTTTCAAATATTCAAGAAATACCTAAAAATACAATTAGAGTGCAAGGAAGTCTCTCTTTTGCTGTCATGCAAAATATGATCATTTCTGATATTGCAGAGCTATGAATTCAATTATGATGTTTGCTGGGCTGATAAAGTGATAAATACCAGGTTACACAAGCAGGGTGAGTATAGAGCCAGTTTTCAGCTCAGAGTCACAAATCCTGTGTAGTAATTTAATTACATTCATTTCTAGAGTAGGGCAGAACATGGAATGATACCAGTTAATTACTGGTTCACTTGGAGCAGACAAACTTAAAGAAGTCATCATGGGTCATCAGTAAAAAAACAAAACAAAACATCAAATTGAGTTGGGATTAGTGGATGAGGGTTCATTACTGCCATCTGGTGTTGTCAGTAATCACCTGCAGTTTCTACGTGGTCCATCTTTAAGTATCGCAAGAGCTGGGTTCTTTTTTTCCTTTCAATGACAAATTTGACTAATCTGTTTAACAGAGGTGGTGGTAACTAGTTACGTGTACTCAAGAATTTTTTTTTTTTTTTTACACAATTGTATTATATACCCTCTTCACACAGAGGTGGAGTTTCATCTCTTAACAATCTTTAAGTGAGTGCCCAGTGATCACCAAGATCTCTTAATAATTTTCCAGTGATCTCCACAGTCATCACGATCTCACAACAATCTCTCAACTATCACCAAAATGAAGTGGTCTCTCAAGGAGCGCTCAACGATCTCCCAATGATCTCTCTACAATCTCCAAAGCATCAAAGAGGCAAAATGACAGTACAGAAAGAAAATATCTGGCCACTTCAGCAACACTAGAGATGCACGTTCCCTCTGACGTGGCATACAGACTACATACATACAGGCATACGGACAGCATACCACCCAACCTAGTACACCTAGCTGCAATGCTCCGTACTGTGGGTGTTTATATATTTACATATTTGTTCCATCTAGCTACAATGCTCTGCACTGTGTGTTCATATATTCATGTATTTATTCCATCCAGCTACAATGCTCTGCACTGTGTGTCTGTGTGTGTGTGTATATATATATTTTATAGTAATATGTACATATGTATATTAGCTGCTCCTGCTTGCTTGTTTTTTTTCTTGCCTTCTGATTGTTGCTCTGAGTGTTGCTATCCCTGTGCTGTTGCAATCCTGGAATTTCCCGGTTGTGGGACTAATAAAGGCTTATCTTATCTTATCTTAGGTAGCATTACTGTGCATAGACTGCTGTTATTGTTTTCATCCTTTTTCCTTCTTTTCTTATATATTGCACACAACACTAAGTGAGAGAGAAACACCATTTCACTTCCCCTGTATGTCCTGTACATATAGTAGTATTGACAAATAAAAATCTTTGAATCTTGAATCTTATTTGTGTGTGTTATTAGTATTCATTAGTATCAGGTGTGTTATTACCTTATTAGTATTAATATGTGTATCTATTACCTTGGCATTCATTCGGAGAGCAGAGTAAGAATTTTATTGCTCAGGAAATGTTGCATTTCTTAACTGTGCACATGATAATAAAGCCTTTGAATCCTTAAATCTTTATTTTCAGGTGACATCAAATTTAATTAGTAGTTACATTTGCAAAAACTCTGTGACCACATAATACAATTTCTGCTTTTCTGATAAATTTGTTCTATTCCCCTTTGTAAATTTGTTATTTCAGGTAAATTTACGGCACTTTTCACATAAATTTGTAACGTTATTCTCAAAAAATTACAACTTTTCCACAAATTTGTGTTTTTTTCCCCAGGAAATTGTGTGACTACTTCTTGCCAATTTGTTGTGGCATTTTCCTCATAAAAACTGCAACCTTTTTTCCCCCTAAATTTGTGAGAATTTTGGCAAAAATTTTCAGCTTTTCTAATGAATGTATTTTTCTCATAAATTTACATTTCTTTTTCCCCACAAATCGGTATCCTCTTTTTATTGAAAGCTTTTAATTTTTTGTCAAGGCCTTAAGGAGTCACTGGCTATGAGCACAAGAACCATATGTGGCTCCAGGTTGCAGACCCCTGCCCTAGTTAATTTATCCAAGTAAACACCCGAAACAAGACCCAAGCCCTGCAACCAAGAGACTCAAAATAACATGGCAAAAAGTGGAAAATTTACAAGAAAAAGTTACATAGTTATCGTTGCATTTTTTTCCCCACAATATTTTTTATTGAACCTTTTTTTTTTTTTTTTACAAACATAACACAAACAATCAAACACTAACACTAAAGTAATTAAAAAAAATGTACTAAAAACACCAACAACCACTAACAAAGGCAGGTCTTCAACAATGCTCCTCTGTTTAGTCTAGGTAATCCATTACATAAGTATACATATTATACATTCACCAGTTTGGAATTTACAAGGTCCACACACATCATTCACCTTCTTCTTCAAAAGTTATGTTTAAATTCTTTACATAATTAATGAAAGGTCTCCATATATTCTCAAACACAATTTCCTTTGATTTCAGTATGTATGTTATTCTTTCTAGTGGAAGGTTTGTTAACATCTGTCTTAACCACTGAGTCACATCTGGTCTATGAGTCTTTTTCCACAATAGTGCAATACATTTTTTGGCGTTAAGCAAATTGAGGTCTATGAATGCTCTTTCACTCTTATTAAAGTTATGCTTTTCTGGATACAGACCCAACAAAAACAATTTAGGATTCAATATGATTTGTTTTGAAATTATTTTTTCAATTGTTATCCTCACCTCTTCCCAAAACATTCTAATTTTTCTACATTCCCATAAACAATGAAATAGGGTTCCTTTACTTTCCATACATTTTGTGCACGTACCTGGTATGTTTTTGTTATATCTATTTAACTCCACCGGTGTAACATACATCCGCATTAACCATTTAAAATGTATCAATTTAAGACGTACATTTATTGATTTGGTTTGAGCTTCTGTACAAGCCAATTCCCATTGTTCCTCTGAAATTTCAGTTTGCAGGTCTTATTTCCAATAATTCAGTCTTTTCTGTGAGTTTTCACTTGAGGATAATGTCAATGAGTTATAAAACTCTGAAATAATACCCTTTCTCTTACTATCTTTCGTCAAGATTTTTTCCAAGGATGAATAAGTAGGTCGGATGAGAGCATTATTTTGATTTGATCGAATAAAGTTCCTAAGCTGAAGATATTTAAAAAAATGTGTTCTATTAAGATTAAATTTGATCCTCAGTTCTTCAAAAGACATTATGTTATCTGAACATGACAAATATAAATCTTGAATCTTTTGAATCCCTTTTAAATTCCATACTTTAAATACAGCATCTGCTCTCCCTGGTTTAAAATATTGATTACCCCATATTGGGCTAAATTGTGACAATAAGTGTGGTTCTTTTAAATATTTTTTGGTTTCACACCATATTTTGATCATATGCTTTACAAATGGATTTTTAACTTGTTTCTGTAATTTTTTTGCCGAGTCTGAGTATATGAATATGGGAAGAGGTAAAGGTAAATTGTATGATTCCATTTCAGTCCAGTGAGGGAGATCATTTGATGAAAAATAATATGTCATAGACCTCAGTTGTGCTGGCCAGTAATACAACATAAAGTTTGGACATTTCAGATCTCCACGATCAAATGGTAAATATAGTAAGGACAGACATAATCTAGCCTTCCTATTGTTCCATATAAATTCCACTAACTTTTTTTTAAATTCTTGAGAATAGATCTGAAGGTGGTGGTAAAGGAATGTATTCAAATAAATAAAGTATTTTGGGTAAGATATTACTTTTAAGTATATTAATTCTCCCAATCATCAACATTGGTAGTGACATCCATCTCTGAAGTAACTCATTAATGTCTGTCATTAAGGCTTCATAGTTGGCACTGGCGACTGATTCTAGCTTAGGCACAATTTGAATTCCTAAATATTTAAACTGATTTACAACTTTGAATTGATTTACCTCAGGAGCTGGGTGATTTCTCTGGGTCTCATTTAGCATTAATATTGAAGATTTAGTTTTATTTTTTTTATATCGTGATATTTCCCCAAAATTCTTTATTAAATTCAACAAGGTCGAAATTGATTTTTTAAGATTCGACATAAACAAAATTATGTCATCGGCACACAGGGAGATTTTATGTTCTGTTGGTCCTACTTTAATTCCATATATTTGTGGATGTAAACGTACTGCCATCTCTAAAGGTTCAATTGCCATAGTAAACAGTAAAGGTGAAAGTGGACAGCCTTGTCAACATCCTCTATTGATATTTATTGATTTTGAGATATTGCTGTTTGTTAGGATTTCTGCTGTAGCATTATTGTATATTATCTGAACCCATTTTATGAAATTATTTCCAAGTCCAAACCTTTGTAGGACTTCAAAAAGAAAGGGCCATTCGACCCTATCAAAGGCCTTTTCGGCGTCCAATGATAGGAGAGCTGTATCCGGTGCTTCTTTATTAGAATAGATAATATTAAATAGTCTTCTTACATTATGGAAGCCTTGTCTTCCCTTTATAAAGCCATTCTGATCTCGGTTAATAATATTTGGTAAATTTCTTGTAGTTGTCTTGCTAAAATTTTACAGATTATCTTAAGGTCAGCATTTAATAGGCTTATTGGTCTCATATGAGCTACAATGCTCTGCACTGTGTGTCTGTGTGTGTGTGTATATATATATATATATTTTATAGTAATACGTACATATGTATATTAGCTGCTCTTGCTTGCTTGTTTTTTTTTTTTTTTTTCTTGCCTTCTGATTGTTGCTCTGAGTGTTGCTATCCCTGTGCTGTTGCAATCCTGGAATTTCCCTGTTGTGGGACTAATAAAGGCTTATCTTATCTTATCTTATCTTATATGTTCACATTTATTAGAGGGTTTACCTGGTTTTGGCAACAGTGTAATTAAGGCATTATTCATGTATAGTGGTAAATTACTATTTTGAAATGCTTCTAAAACCATTTCCAAAAATGGTTTTATTAATTTATTCTTAAATTTTTTATAGAGGTCAACTGGAAGACCATCTGGTCCCGCACTTTTTCCTGATTTCATATATCAATGGCTAGCCCAACTTCTTCTTGACTAATTTTAGACTCCAGTATCTCCCTGTTTTCATTTGGAATACACGGTATAGATAATCCGTCCAAAAACCCATTTAGTTTTGTTAAGTCAGTTTCATTTTTTGTATCATATAGTTTTTCATAATAATCTCTAAAGGCACTGTTAATTTCTAAAGGATCTACAACTACCTGTCCGTTACTTATAATACTGGTAATTGGTGTTTTAAATTCTAATTGTTTAATCTGCCATGCCAATAATTTCCCTGATTTTTCACCTTGTTCATAAAAAGATTGCTTCAATCTTAGAAGACTCGAGGTAGCTCTATTCGCTGATTTTTTGTCATATTCAGCTCTCAGAATCAGTAATTTGTTCTCTAACTTTGGGTCACTTCCTGCATACACTTTTTCTTGGAGAATTTTTATTTTATGTTCCAATTGGGCTCTCTCCTCTCGAGTCTTCTTAGATTTTGAACCTGTATAACTAATAATATGCCCCCTAATAAAAGCTTTGAAAGCCTCCCACTTTATACATACTGATGTTTGTGTAGTATTGATATCAAAGAACTCATCTATCTGTTTTTCTATGTACTTAACAAATTCCTCATCCTGAAGCCATTTATGCTGAAATTGCCACCTACCTGGTTCCTTTGTCAATTTCTTATCTACATATATTAAACAGCAGGGTGCATGATCAGAGATCACAATGTTATCATAGAAACAGTTTTGAATCTTGGACATTAATTCTGTGGAGATCAAAAAATAGTCAATACGTGAGAATGTCTTGTAGGTATTAGAATAACAAGAGTATGCTTTAACTTGTGGTTTCATTTCTCTCCATATATCTAGCAGTCTCAATTCTTTCATAAAATGATTAATGATCATCTTGCATCCATTGTGCGTACAGTCCAGTCCTGTTGATCTATCTATACCGGGATTCAATGTACAATTAAAATCCCCTGCTATTATATGTTGCCCTGTAAGTGATGATAAAATAAGAAATAAATTAGCAAAGAAGTTTTGATCATCTATATTGGGACCGTATAAGTTCACCAAATTTATATTTTCTAATAACAAAGATCCTTGGATGATTAGATATCTTCCTAATTTGTCTCCAATTACATTTTTTCACTTGAAATGGGACTGATTTATGTATGAGAGTCATAACTCCCCTGGCTCGAGATGAAAATGATGAGGTGAACACACTTCCCTGCCATCTTCTCCTAATTCTTTTTACATCCTCCTCTATTAGATGAGTTTCTTGTAAAAACACAATTTTTGAACCTGTGTCTTTTATTTTATTCATAACTTGTTTAAGTTTTTTTAAATTTTGTAGACCTCTGCAATTCCATGAAGTTAAATTAAGATTAACGCTTTGGTCTATGATCAATAAGGAGTTTGAGATTACCTTGCAATATAAACATGCTCATACAGAGAAGCAAAAACATGAGTGGTTGAACATTCATCCTACAAACTACACACAAACAAATTCCCCCTCCCCACATTCGTGGTAATCCCCCCAAAATCAAAAAAAAAATTCTGTCTCCCGCTATAGCCATTGACTGCTCCACACCCGCGAGGATCAGTCAAAACCACTCTTTCTTCTCTCAATCACCCTGACTCTACTGCTTTTAATGACATAACATTAACTCTCTTCTGTAGTTTTCCAACTTAACTCCAAAATTTTATAGCAACTTTGTACATCATAGGTTTTTTTTTTTTTGTTTTTTTTTTTTATTTAAGTTTTTGTAAAGGGTATACAGGTCATTACAGCATTGCATTGTTTACATTTTCATCACATGTTCCCTTATTTTTTGCTATTTGACAACATTGGTAGGATAATTATTACAGCACCCCCTTTTTTTTTTTAAAGTGAAAGAAAAAGTGAAATTAAAGAGAATAAAATAAAAAAACAAACAAACAAACAGAACAGCAAAAAACAAACAAACAGAAAATTAAGTAATTAAAAGTAAAAGAGCATCTGAGTAGAGTTGGAACAAAGAGAGGGACCATTATTGAAATGGTATTTGTCAAAGATTAGATCTAATGGAAGACACATATGCGATCCAGGGTTGCCAAAAGTTCATGAACCCATCCATGTCCTGTCTCAGTGCGAATGTCAACTTTTCCATCGAGTAAATGTCTTGAATCACGTTAATCCAATCTTCAGGTGTAGGACAGTCCTTCAGCATCCATTTTTTAGTTAGGGCTTTTTTACTTGCCAATATTAAAACACTGAATAAGTATTTATCTCCTCGTCTTTCCAGTGAGTCCAGTAGTAAACCCAAATACAAAGTTACAAAAGAAAAGGGAACTGTTATTTTGAATATTTTCCCCAATATTGTCTGTACATTGGTCCAATACTGGTGGATAACTGGGCATGACCAAAACACATGAAAATGATTTGCAGTCTCTTCACCACACAAGCGCCAACAGTTCAACCCCTTATGGGTAAATTTGTTTTGTGCAGGTGTTCTGAAAAATCTTACCAAATTTTTCCATCCAAATTCTCTCCACTGCAGGGATGAGGTACTTTTCCATTGCTGTTTATTTAGCTTTTCCCATATTTCCAGTTGTAAAGTGAAATTCCCCTCTTTTTCCCATCTCTCTTTTATATATGATGTGTTGTCTCCTTTTAAGTCTTGAAGACCTTGGTATATTTTAGAAATGTATCTGATCCCAGGGATCCCTTTATATGCCATTAAGAAGACCTTCAGAACACCTGACTGGGCCCTTTCCAAATCCTCTATAGTATATTGTTTATGTGGTGTCTAAGCTGAAAAAAACTGTAAAGATCTTGATTTATTAGACCTTGTTTTTTTCAAATCTTCAAAACTTCTTAAAGTTTGCCCCTTAAAAAAATCGTAATATTTTATCAGCCCTTTCTCTTTCCACTCTTTAAATCTAGTGTCTGTTTTATTGGGGGTAAAGTCTTGATCATAGGCAATCCATTGCAGAAGTCGATAGGGATTCTCTGACTATCTTAAACCAAATTTTTAGCGGGGGTCTCTATCCACGGGTTAGTGTTATTCAAGAGTTTAGGTAAGGCATTGTTCCCTATTATCGCCTGTAGGGGGATGTCACTTGTTATTTGGCATTCGATCTCCTTCCATTGTGCAGTGTAGACTGGGTTACATATCTCTATTAAAGTTTTAATTTGTGTGGCTTTAAAATAGTCCCTGATATTTGGCAGCGCGAGCCCACCTTTGTCTTTGTTTCGCTGTAAGGTTCTATATCTGATTCTAGGTCTCTTGCCCTGCCATATGAATCTTGAGATCCTTTTGTCCAGCTCCTGCCATGTTTTTTTGGGAGGTTCTACCGATATTGTTTGGAAAAGGTATAGAAGACGTGGAAGTATATTCATTTTGACTGCTTCAGTTCTTTGTGCAGTACCTAAGAATGGTATCATATTCCATCTTGCTAGGTCAGATTTTATTTTTGTCACCAGTGGATCATAGTTTAGTGTTATAATTTTGTTGAGTTGTTTCGGGATATTGACCCCCAGATATTTCATAGATTCTGACTCCCAGTTAGTTTTGAGTTCACTTAGTGAATAATGATTTGGGTCATAGTTGAATGTTAAAACTTGGGTTTTATGCATGTTTAATTTGTACCCCGATAAATCTCCATAGTCTGAAAAAACTGAGATTAGTTCTGGTAAAGAAGTGTCCGGCTGCCCTAGGTATATTAAAACATCATCAGCAAAGAGTGCTATTTTATGTTCCTTCTGACCAAGTGTAATACCTTGAATTTCTTGATTTTGTCTTATCCATTGGCTCAGAGGTTCTATGAAGATTGCAAAGAGCAGTGGAGACAGGGGGCAGCCCTGACGACATCCTCTTTCCAGCTCAAAAGATGATGATAAATTACCGTTAATCCTTATTTTAGCTGTTGGTTTTTTTATACAATGCCTGTATAGTTCTAATGAAGTTGTTATGAAAATTGAAACTGGATAAGATTCTATATAGGAAAGACCAGTCAACCAATATGACTGCATTTAAGTTATATTTTTTTATATGATGAATTATGTGTAAAGTGCGTCTAATGTTGTCTTGTGTCTGTCTTTGTCTTATAAAACCTGTTTGGTCTAAGTGAATTAAGTCTGTCAGTATGTTTTCTAACCCTTTGGCAAGGATAATGGTAAAAAGCTTATAGTCCTGATTTAATACACTGATTGGTCTGTAGTTGGAGCATTCTAGTTTATCCTTTTCAGGTTTAGGTATAACTGCAATGACCCCTTCTCTCCAGGAGGGGGGGATTTCCCCTGTGTGAAGGACATAGTTAAATGTTTTCAGGAGGAGAGGAGATAGTTGCCGTTTAAAGGTTTTGTACCACTCTGCTGTATAGCCATCTGCTCCTGGGGATTTGTTAGCTTTAAGTTTCATAATTGCTTTTTCCAATTCTTTAGGTTGTATTTCTGACAGTAGTGTTTTATTTTGTGACTCCGTAAGTTGGGGAAGGTTTAATGTGTTTAGGAATGTCTCGGATGCGTTTTTATGTTTTTTGTGGGAGTACAAGTTCTTATAGTAATTCTTGAAGCTTTTAAGAATATCCTGAATTCTGAATTTTATTTCCTTTGATACTGGGTCTCTGATTTTGTAGATTGCTCTTTCTGTTTGTTGTTTCCTCAATTTATAGGCTAGTAATTTTGTCGATTTACTGCCTGCTTCATAGTGTTTTTGTTTCAGAAATGTAAGTTTCTTCTGGATTTCTATTGTGTAGATCTCATTTATTTGATTTTTAATTTCTTTAATCTTGAGCGAGTCATTAGAATGAGTGTTGCCTTTGTGTTCTTTTTCTAGGTTCTTGAGTTCTGACTCTAATGTGATTAGATTTTCTTGTCTCAGTTTCTTTTGGGTTGCCAGTTTTGCAATAATTTTTCCCCTTATTACAGCTTTGCATGCATCCCACAGTATTAAAGGGGATACTTCTCCATTATCGTTTTCTTCCAAATATCTGAAAATATCTGATTCCAATTCATCTTTCAGTGGTCCTTTCAGGACATTTGAATTCAACCTCCAGGAAAATGTATTATTTGTGTATTTTTGGATGTTTAAGTCCATATAGATCGGACTGTGGTCAGAGAGATCCATCAGTCCTATTTTACATGTTTTTACTCTTCCAATGTCTCTATTAAACATAAAAAAGTAATCAATCCTTGAGTAAGATGAATGTGGCGTTGAATAAAAAGTATAATCTTTTACATTGGGGTTGAATTCCCTCCACACGTCACAGATTCCCATTTCTTTTAATAGCATCCGAGTTTTCCTACTTTGAGTGTTATTTTGATGTGAAGATTTACCTGTTGCATCCCAGTATGGATTCAGTCTTAGATTGAAGTCTCCACCACATATCACTAAACCTTGGGCTTTAGTTATCATTAGGTCGAATACATTTTTATAAAATTTCCATTTAGCCCCTGGTGGTGCATATACATTCAGCAGGGTGATATCTTCTCCCTCTAGCCGCCCAATTACCAAACTGTACCTCCCTTCTTTATCTTTGTGTTCTGATTTTTTTTCAAATGTAATTTTGGTTGATATCAATGTCGCTACTCCCCTCCTCCTCCCTGACTTATATGAAGATGAAGAGATCATTTTAAACCCTTGTCTATTGAGTTTAGTGTGTTCCACGTCTGTTAGGTGGGTTTCTTGTAAAAATATTATTTCTGCTTTGTCTTTTTTCATTTTGCGTAGAATCTTGGATCTTTTAACTGGATTCAGGATCCCTTTTACATTATATGAGGCTATTTTGGTTACACCCTGTTTCTCCATTGTATTGTCTTATTTAGTATAACAGTGTGATGGCCCTCTTTTTTGCTACTCAGAAACTGAAAGAACATTAAGAACATAAAAAACATTAAGAACATAGTGTACGAAACTTTAAAACAAAAAACTGTCAAAAAAACTTCCTGAGCTGGGGTCTCTTTAAAGACCCTGTAAGAGCCCTGATGGAGTGTAGGCTCTGAGGGAAATTCCTCAAACTCTGTTACGTGTTGAGGGCCCTCTCTTACCCCTGTAAGTTGTCCCATGTTTTTAACGTGAATTTCAGATCCCAATCCGAATTTGTAATGATTTTTTTTTTTTTTTTTTTTTATGCCTATGCCCTATGAGATTGTGTGCACCCTCCCACCCCCATCACAGCAAACATTCACTCTAATACAGTATTTGTCAGTGTGGGGAGAACATGTGGGTCATTGTCACATTTCTATTTTAACAAGATTTTTTTTTTTCCTTTAAATTAAGAAGACATTTGTTTCTAATGCTATAACTGCTCCATGAAAGGTTTTACCACATGCTGATTCTGCATCTCCTTTAATGTTTGTTACCTTGTAGGAGGGGGGATGGAAGTGCAGAATGACTGAAAAGAAAAAAACAAAAAGGTCACTATTCCTTCCTGGAACTGGAAAGCTTATCTTTGTAGCTCTGGGGCTGGGTTTCCCGCTGCTGGCCCGTGGATTTTGAAGGTCTCTGAGTGGACCACGTTTGAGCCCTGATCCTATTGCTCAGGTCTGCTGCGGGTTTAAACACCGATACCGGGAGCCCTCTTCTCGCCATGTCAATTGTTGCTTCTTCCGCCGAATTATAGAGACATGACTCTTCACCGTAAAAGACCCTTAACTTCGCAGGAAATGGCGTCTGAAAGCGTAGATTCTGTGCCCGTAGTACCTTTTTGGCGTCGTTATATTCCCATCGCTTTTTAAGAACCTCCGGGGCGTAATCGTGCTCCACGAAGACTTTTATCTCTTGATGCATAAATCCTTTTTTCTGCCAAGCCCGTCTTACAACCTCTTGTTTTATTTTGAAATTGGAGAATCTTACCACCACCGAACGTGGGGGCGCTTCTGCCGCTGGCTTTGCGGCTAATGTACGATGGGCCTTTTCTATCTTCAAATCAGTGGTTTGTGGAATATCCAACTTCTCTCTCAGTAAGGATTCCACGCATTCCGCCATTGTGTTGAAACTATCTTCAGCTCCTTCTTTCAGACCGTGAATTCTAATGTTGTCTCGTCTCTGTCTTCCTTCTTGGTCGGTTAGCTTAGCCTCCAGCCTTGACTGTTTTTTGTGTAAATCCAGCCTAGAATCTTCAAGCACTTTTATTCTTTCTTCAGCTTCCAAGATTCGGTTCTCGGCCTGGTCCACTCTGCTGTTCGTCCTTTTTAATTCCTCTCTGAATTCATGAAATTCGGCCCGAAATGGTCGTAATTCATCAAATAGCGATTTCAAGCTAACCTTCTTGTTAGCTACATTCAGCTCCTCGTCTTCTGAACAGAGGTCCTCCGGTTCAGATTCTGCGGCTGCTGCGCGTCCTGGCCTGGGGAATGTCAGTTTCTTCTGTTTTTGGTTAGGCATGGTGTTTTTGTCTTTTGATTTTTATTCTTCCAAAAATCCGTTAAGTCTGATTTTGAAGATGTTTTCCTGGATTGGGTCTGGGAGCTTCAGCGTTAAGTTGCTATCACCATGGCGTCCAGACCGGAAGTCCAGGGGTTTTTTTTGTTTTGTTTTTTTATATAATACAATCTATATTTTGTAAACTTGCTATATGCTTCAGATCAGTCAGATGCCTGTGCAAATGCTTAAATATTCTACCTTTATATTTTGTCCATGCTTCATGCTTAGCTCCCACCAGTCTCACTTGGATCTGCTTGATAAGCACCTGCGCCTCCTCAGGGGTCTTGAAGGTGTGGGTTCTCCCTTTATATGTGACCAGCAGTCTTGCCGGATGAATCACTCCATGACGAATCCCGAGGTTGCGCAGCTCTCTATGGGCGGGGTCAAACTGTTTCCTTAATTGTTGGATTCCTGTGGCCAAATCTGGGTAAAACCGCACCTGTTGATCCTGATATTTAATTTCTCCTTTAGCTCGCGCCGCGTTGGAGATCGTCATCTTGTCTCTGTAGCTGAGGAACTTCATAATCAGCGTCCTCGGTGGTGCCTTATTATCTCTCAGTGGGCTGATTCGGTGGGCGCTCTCTAAGACGACCGATGACTGCAGCTCCGTGTTGTTCAGCGCTTCTGGAATCCACTTTTCCAAAAAGGAACATGGGTCCTGTCCCTCCGTTCCCTCCGGGAGGCCCACCAGCCTCAGATTGTTCCATCTCGACCGGGATTCTAAGTCCAGGGCACTATCTTCCAGACGTTTATTTTTTAATTCCAATGTGGGCACCTTTAATTGTAGGCTGGTGACGTCATCCTCAGCGCTGGAAATTCGGAGCTCCACCTGCGATACTCGTTCCATACAGTCGCTTATTTCCTTTCTCATTCCTTCTATCGCTGCTATAATCCCATCAAATTTTGAGGAAAAGTCTGCTCTCATTGAGCTAATGGCAGCGAGCACCGCACCTGTGCCCTCACCAGCAGTCACCGCTCCGCCGCTAGCTTGCTCCGCCATAATCTCTGGAGATTTTTCTGCTTCGTCACGAGCATGGAAGTCTGTTAGCTTGGACTGTTTCGACGATTCAGTTTTTCCTCCACCTAATTTCCCAGCCTTAGGCTTTACCGGCATATCCGCGCCCAAACGCTGGGATAGGTTTGTTCCAATTGGGAGAGTTATTTGCCAACTTTTTATTTTTAGGAGCAGAGCAGAGTGAACCACGTCTTCCTACGTGGCCGCCATAACCGGAAGTTGTTATCGTTGCATTTTAATTTCAGTTATAAGAAACTAAAAACTGATTTAGCTGTTTAACACTTTTAAAGGTCAGATTAAAGGGATAATTAAGGCCCTAAATTTGGATAAGCAAATAAACAAAGCCATCAAGTGTATTCAGGAGCCTATTAACTACTAACCCCTGCACCACTATGCCACTATAATCATTTACCTAGTCACGTCTCTAATCTAAAACCTCAGCTCAACCACATTTAGTCAGTCATTCAGCGGCAACCCTTACCGTGTAGGAGCTGGTGGCCTGCTGCTCTTCAGCCGCATCCTTCTGGGTCTCCATGTGGATGGAGAGCAGGTGCTCCTGCAGCTGGAGCTGGGAGGAGCAGACCAGTGCGCAGAGGGGACAGAAGAAGGTGTCGCTGCTGTCACCGGCATGCTGAGCGCAGGCGTGTTCCTCGTCCCCGCCCAGCGCGGCCTTACAGTACAGACAGCGCAGCTCTGACAACTCTACGCCTGCAGCGGACACAGATTGTGATGGGCATACTGACATTTTAGTGAAGTTTGTTTCATTAAATGTAATTTTATTTATCATTCTATTTCTTTGAAATTAGCACTGAAATCATTGTTCTATTCTGTCTTTGCAAATTTATGAGTAAAAAATTTAAAATTTATGTTAAAAAGTCACAATTTTACCACACACTGTTTCAAATGTATCAGGAAAAAATAATTTGTTACAAAATATAAATAAATTAAGGATTTAAAAAGAGTCATAAACTTACACAAAAATGTAAAAACTCTACAATTTACAAGAATAAAGTCTCAAGAGTACAAGAAAACATTCTTAATTTCACCGGGGGAAAAATAACACAAATTTATGTGAAAAATATTTTAAATCTAAAAGGAAAAAGTAGTAAATTTATGAGAAAAGGGTCACAAATTTAGGAGACAACCCTATCAGACTGGCAAGATTAAAGCTGCTCCTCAACAGTCAAGTCACCTTTTAAATAGACACTTTTTTTACTCAAGTAATTTGTGGGGGACTACTCTCACTAGTACTTGAGTAAGTAATATCACCTTTTACTTGAGTACAGTCTCTGGATACTGAGTCAGTCAGTCAGAAACATAAGGCTGCCCCAGACACTGTTGTTCTGTTTGTGCTTATTAATAATTTTAAACTTCATGATAAATCCTCACTTATCAAAGAGTTCCTACATGTGGCCATCATAGTCACCAAAGAAAATGTTAGCTCATTAATTTTAGCTAACTGTGTTCAAGTATTACATTTGCACGGTGTAATGACCCCTCTGTCTAGGGGGGAGAAGGGGTAACAAATAACTAGATGGGATTGGTTGTCAAAGCAAAATTATATTTTAATGAGTTAATGAGAGTCGTCTGACATTTCTGTCAGAAGTTATGCAGTGTTTCCTCTGGCTTAAAGACCTTGGTGCGGTGGCAACAGGAGGGGGGTAAACATACCAGAATATGTTAATTTTATACTATTTATTTCTTTTTAAAATTGTACACCGTAACGATGCATATGGAACTTACCATTTGAAGTACTGTACAACCGAGGCTTGAATATTGGGCCAGTTGGGATCCCACCCAGACATCCTGTGTTTAGACTTTTTAGTGGTGTTATCCTTCTCTCCTTCCTCTGCCTGAACACTTCCCTCTCCTTGGCTCCTCTCTTCTGTCTCATCTTGCCCTCTCTGAGCTCTGTCTAATTCAGGTTCTCTCTCTGTCTATGGTGGTATACAAACAGGTTAGAAAATATCAAGTGTCATGTTTTGTTCTGCAGGATTTTTTTGTCATGGTTTACATAAATGACAAAAATATGTGTATTTTTTTGGATTTTTATTCTAGTGTTTCTTTTTTTCCATTGAGAGAGTAGGGAAGGGAAAGTAACATTCATAATAGTAATGTACTCAAGCATACTTAAATTATATGATCAGGTGGGTGTAGTAACCAGAAATTCTACTCATGTAAAAACAGTGCTTTGAAATTAATAATTAAAAGTAGGCAACCAAAAATTTCTAATTGAGTTAAGGGTACAAAGAGGACCCACTTAAAAACTTGAGCAATGACTTCAGTCTTGAAGATCTGAGATTTCTCTCAAAAATTTATAGCAATTTTCTTATAGTTTTCTACTTTTCTCTGTAAATTTAAAGTTGAAACCATGTTCCACAAATTTGTAATTTCCTCTTGTAAAATTGACTTTTCTTGTACATTTGAAATTTTATTATAAATTTGTGGATTATTTTATGACTAATTTCTGTCTGGTTTTTTTTAAATAAAATTACTGGGTTTTTTTTTTTTTTAGATAAATTTGAAACAGACTGTGGCAAATTTTTTTTTTTTTTTTTACTTTTTCCTTATAACAATTTACATTTTTGACCATAATTTTGCAGTCAGAACAGAACAATAATTTAACTGATTACAAAGAAAAAATATTAATAAAATTGTATTTAATGAAATAAATTAACTTAAATGACCAAGGATGCCGTTATTTCTGTTATAATATTTCTTTATATTTATAGTTTTTTTTTTTTAAGAAATCTCCTCACCACCAAGACAGCAGGAAAAACCTCTCTTATTTTTAAATCAGATGTTGACACATTTAGTTTGTCTGAAGGCTGCTGACAGATCAGTCATTGACTTCGTGAATTCTGGTCATCTTAACCTGCCAGGTACATAATAGGGAACTGTAGTGGACTCTAAAGACATAATTCACCACAATATGTGTTCATGTACAGAATGATCTGCTTAGGCAGTTATACTTGTGCGCTCAGGCTTTCTCATCAGGCACCTCTCTAGGCAGCCATTGAAGGACCTCAGTTTAGAGCTAGCGTTTTTAGTTGTTGCTTTTTGTCACTGCCGCTGGAGAATAAAAACGGCACACCTCCTCGTGTGAGAAAAGAGAGAAATTGCCAGTCTCTTCATTCCTGCAGTTCCTACAGAACATAACTTAATATTGTAGTGGCTGGTGAAATATATCCTCAGCAATTCATCAGTCCCCCCTGGCTTTCCCGTCATATAAAGCCGGCTGCATATGAATTCTAACAACATCTCTTAGCTAAGCGACTCTTCCATTATTGCTCCCGTTTCCAGTGGGTTAAAACCATGATAAACGCCAGTGTTTACATATTTCTTGTGATTTTTTTCCACGTTTAAAGTACTTTAATAAACTCATGTTTCTGTCGGACAGTCACGCTTAGCGAAACACTGCTGACTGACTGGAAAACTCGTGTGAGTGGGGCGCTTCTAAACTCCACGTGGATGACGGCCATGCGTGTTGTTCGTGTGCGCGCTTGTGGAAAGTCATTGCTTCATATATTTTTCTTAATAAATTCATATCGCCTTGGGGTGGCGGTACAATTTCGCAGCGGGCCACCATGGAGAAATGTTACCAGAGGAAACCCTGATTATGTTATATGTGCACAGACAGACGAAGACCGTCCCTTTACCCCCTGAAGTGCTCATTTGGAGAGCTTTTTTTTTTTTCTTAAAAAAAAAAAAAAAAAAAAAAAAGGTGTTATAGATTTTAATTTTCTTCCACAGAGACACGAACTGTCAAATGTGTTTTAATGTCTGATAACTATATTTTGATGTCCAAATAATTCAGTGTGAACTGTTGCGTGAGCCCTGAATGACCCCCACCCACAATCTATTACGTACACACCTCACCTCTCCTTCAAGCAGAGTTTCAGGTTAGTGTTTTAAGGCAGTGGCTACAGGTAATCCCTATTTATAGACGCTCCAGGGTTTTAATTGGTAGCTGTGGGAGGATATTCATAAATCTAGCATATGGTGTAAATGTAATTTAAGGACAAATTTGTAAGAATAAAGGTGCAAAAATATAATAAAAGATGTTAATTTACAATTTAAAAAGTCACAAATTTACGATAAGCAAGTCTCAAAATTATGAGAAAAAAGTGACATTTTTGAGAGAAAAAACTTCCAAATGCCAAAAAAAACCCTCACATTTTCAAGAAAAAAAGGAATAAATTTACAATAAAGTCACATATTTACAAGAAAAAAATTGCCAATTTTCTACAATATTTTAATAAATTTTTGCCTTTTTTCTTTCATAAATGTCCAGTTTTCCAAAATTTGCACCACTATATGTAACTACTTTTTCGGTATTTACGAGTGCCCCTGTTTGTTTGGGTTTTTTTTTTTTTGGGGGGGGGGGAGCATCTGCCCCTCAAAATATCTCTGCAATTCTTCCAAAAAACGCAAATAACTGCCATTGTTGTGCACGGGTGCCTACAAAACTCATGTACAACAACAACAAATTATTTGCTTAACAAGTGAAATTAGATAATTTCCCACAGAAACCTGAATGCACCAGGGCACCCTGGTTGAAAAACACTGATCTAGACTCCTGCTGTAGGTGTTCAGGCAGTCCACCTGCGTTCTGCTCACCCTGATGTTCATCACTGTGGTGTTTGGCCAAACTGGAACCATTGGGGAAGAACTTGAAGCAGATGTCACACTGGACCAGGGACTTCAGCTGCCGGGTGTGGCTAGCATACACCTCTGGGTGGTTGGTCCGGTTATGGTACCATAGACCTGACAGTTGCTATGGTGACAGAAAGCAAATGGTCAAAAAGAACACAGTACATAGCACACTACTAGACTGGACACTTAACAGATTTCCCAAATGTGACACAGCATACTATAAATAACATTAAAGTATTACTGTGGTGTGTAAGTAGAGCAGAAATATCAGAGTGATTTCTGTTTGGTTGTTTAAAGAGTTTCATTTTATTTTGGTTTTTTAACCCCTTGCACTCTGGTCAATTTCCCTAAAAACACCTAAAAATAGCATACCCAAAGTAAATCAAAAGCTGTTCTTCAACCCTTTGCAGCATCTTCATGGGGTTGGTCTCATTTAAAAGAAAACACTTTGAATTTTTTGGCAAAACAGTCATAATTTCTCTAAGTGCTCTTGCCACTGAGTAACAGTCATCTAAACATACTGAACTTCAAGAAAATAAAGTTCGCCTGGGTGTTTTTTTTAGATACAAATGCTTGCAAATAACACACAGCTGTCAGATCCGGGCTGGAAAATGCAACAGAAATGTAGAACCAAGTGTTATCCAGCTGAGGTCAAAATTTTGTAACAATACCACAAAAAATGAATATATTACACAGCATTTTTGTCAGGTTGTTCCCAGGCGTTTTTGAACTGTGCCACATTGTGCCAAATGGCACAGTTTGGAAAAACGTCTGTAACTTTTGAATGATTCAATATAGAAGCTTGATCTTGGGCTCTAATGAAAGGTGACACTCAGGGCTGTGTGTGTGTGTGTGGGAGGGGTTGTTTATTCATTCATGAATGAATGAATGAACAAACAAGCCCCCACACACAAAGAAGCATGCCACGTAAAAAATGTGTGGCTTTTTTTTTACAAGAAAAAATAACCTACAGTGCACTAAAAATTATACTAAAATATCTGTAATGTAGAGGATAACAACTCCCCCCCGCTACAGAGGACGGGCATCGTCCATCGCCACATGACGGAACAGTCATGTAGCGATGTGGCGACCGCGGCGCACAGTCCCCGCGGTCTACTACGCACAGTTGTACTAAAATATCTGCAATCTGCTACAGAAGAGTAGCGGGGGGGGGGGGGCGTTCATGGTCCGGACGCGGCGCACGGACCGGTCCGTCATGTGACCATGTGGCGACCGCGGCGCACAGTCCCCGCGGTCTACGCACAGTTGTACTAAAATATCTGCAATAAATAAAACCTTTTTTGGAAATGGTTTTAGAAGCATTTCAAAATAATAATTTACCATCATACATAAATAATGCCTTAATTATACTGCTGCCAAAACCAGGTAAGCCCTCTAATAAATGTGAAAATATGAGACCAATAAGCCTATTAAACGCCGACCTTAAGATAATCTGTAAAATTTTAGCAAGACGAATACAAGAAATTTTACCAAATATTATTAATCGAGATCAGAATGGCTTTATAAAGGGTAGACAAGGCTTCCATAATGTAAGAAGACTATTTAATATTATTTATTTTAATAAAGAAGCACCGGATACAGCTCTCCTATCATTGGACGCCGAAAAGGCCTTTGATAGAGTTGAATGGCCCTTTCTTTTTGAAGTCCTACAAAGGTTTGGACTTGGAAATAATTTCATAAAATGGGTTCAAATAATATACAATAATGCTACAGCAGAAATCCTAACAAATAACAATATTTCAAAACCAATAAAAATCAATAGAGGATGTCGACAAGGCTGTCCACTTTCACCTTTACTGTTTACTATGGCAATTGAACCTTTAGCGATAGCGATACGTTTACATTCACAAATATATGGAATTAAAGTTGGACCAACAGAACATAAAATCTCCCTGTACGCCGATGATATAATTTTGTTTATGTCGAATCTAAAAAAATCAATTCCAACCTTGTTGAATTTAATAAAGAATTTTGGGGAAATATCAGGATATAAAATAAATAAAACTAAATCTTCAATATTAATGCTAAATGAGACCCAGAGAAATTACCCAGCCCCTGAGGCAAATCAATTCAATGTTGTAAATCAGTTTAAATATTTAGGAATCCAAATTATGCCTAAGCTAGAATCAGTCGCCAGCGTCAACTATGAAGCCTTAATGTCAGATATCAATGAGTTAACTCAGAGATGGATGTCACTACCAATGTCGATGATCGGGAGAATCAATATACTTAAAAGTAATATTTTACCTAAAATACTTTATTTATTTCAATACATTCCCTTATCACCACCTTTAGATCTATTCTCAAGAATAAAAAAAAAGTTAGTGGAATTTATATGGAACAACAGGAGGGCTAGATTACGTCTGTCTTTATTATATTTACCATTTGATCGTGGAGGTCTGAAATGTCCAAATTTTATGTTGTATTATTGGTCGGCACAACTGAGGTCTATGACATATTATTTTTCATCAAATGATCTCCCTCACTGGACTGAAATGGAATCATACAATTTACCTTTACCTCTTCCCATATTCATATACTCAGATTCGGCAAAAAAATTACAAAAACAAGTTAAAAATCCATTTGTAAAGCATATGATCAAAATATGGTGTGAAGCTAAAAACTATTTAAAAGAACCACAGTTATTGTCACAATTTAGTCCAATATGGGGTAATCAATATTTTAAACCAGGGAGAGCGGACGCTGTATTTAAAGTATGGAATTTAAAAGGGATACAAAAGATTCAGGATTTATATTTGCCATGTGCAGACAACATAATGTCTTTTGAAGAGCTGAGGATCAAATTTAATCTCAATAGAACACATTTTTTTAAATATCTTCAACTTAGAAACTTTATTCGATCAAATCAAAATAAAGCTCTCACTCGACCTATTTATTCATCCTTGGAAAAAATGATGATGAAAGATAGTAAAAGAAAGGGTATTATTTCAGAGTTTTATAACTCATTGACACTATCTTCAAGTGAAAATTCACTGAAAAGATTAAACTACTGGAAAGAAGATCTGCAAATTGAAATTTCGGAGGAACAATGGGAATTGGCTTGTACAGAAGCTCAAACCAAATCAATAAATGCACGCCTTAAATTGATACATTTCAAATGGTTAATGCGGATGTATGTTACACCGGAGGAGTTAAATAGATATAACAAAAATATACCAGATACATGCACAAAATGCATGGAAAGTAAAGGAACCCTATTTCATTGTTTATGGGAATGTAGATTAATAAGAATGTTTTGGGAAGAGGTGAGGGTAACAATTGAAAAAATAATCTCAAAACAAATCATACTGAATCCTAAACTGTTTTTGTTGGGTCTGTACCCAGAAAAGCATAATTTTAATAAAAGTGAAAGAACATTCATAGACCTCAGTTTGCTTAATGCCAAAAAATGTATTGCACTATTATGGAAAAAGACTCATAGACCAGATGTGACTCAGTGGTTAAGACAGATGTTAACAAACCTTCCATTAGAAAGAATAACATATATACTGAAATCAAAGGAAATTGTGTTTGAGAATATATGGAGACCTTTTATTGATTATGTAAAAAATTTAAACATAACTCTTGAAGAAGAAGGTGAATGATGTGTGTGGACCTTGTAAATTCCAAACTGGTGAACATAATATGTATACTTATGTATTGGATTGTCTAGACTAAACAGAGGAGCATTGTTGAAGACTTGATTTTGTTGGTGGTTGTTGGTGTTTTTAGTGCATTTTTTTTTTTTTTGTAGTACTTTGGCGTTGGTGTTTGATTGTTTGTGTCATGTTTGTTAAAAAAAAAAAAGGTTCAATAAAGATATTGTGGAAAAAAAAAAAATATCTGCAATATATCTGCAATCTGCTACAGAAGAGTAGCGGGGGGGGGGGGGGGGGGGCTTCACGGTCCTGACGTGGCGCACTGACCGGTCCGTCATGTGGCCATGTGGCGACCGCGGCGCACAGTCCCCGCGGTCTACGCACAGTTGTACTAAAATATCTGCAATATATCTGCAATCCGCTACAGAAGAGTAGCGGGGGGGGGGGGGGGGGGTCACGGTCCGGACGCAGCGCACGGACCGGTCCATCATGTGGCGATGACACACAGTTGTAATTTACCGATCGGTCAAAAGTTATTTTGATTACAATTTTCAGGGATAAAGACTAATTTAGCTTATAACACTTACCTGTCCACAACAGCAGTGTCGCTGGCAAACTTCTCTTCCTCATTGTCAGACGAACATGACGCTGGTCCGCTTGTTATGACTCGTGGTTCTGGTCACGCGACCCAGTCAAACCATGATTCCCTTATTGCGGTTTTGCGCTTCCATGATTGCGGTTTTGGCGAACAATTTTTCAAAACAAACTAGAAAAGCACTCGGAGAGCGCAGACCTCCGCCAAGCGGCACAGTTCCCCCCATACAGTGTTTGTGTGTACGTTTTCAGATTCCCTGAGCATGAAAAGATATGACTAGCAATTGGATTCACAATGATTATTTGTTTATTTGACATGGACAGTGCAATAAACAGACAATTAATGAATGACAATCAATGTGATAGTGATAGGATTAGTGGTTCAGTAGTGTAAAACGGGGCTATAAGGGACACTTTTCTGGGAAATGTTTTAAATGTAATTCTGCTTTTTTTATTTTGAGCAGGACGCTGAGTTGTGTTGTTATTGTCAAATATCCATGAATCCTTCATCAAATCTAGGCGGAAGCAAAATTAAAAAAGCAGAATTACATTTAGAAAAGTGTTCCATATTACCCCGCCGTCCCTTATAGCCCCGTTTTACAGTTGTAAAAGCATTGCCTCCTTGGCGGAGGTAATAAACTGAAGTGTTGGTGTGTCCATCTCCTCCACTGACGGATGCAGATTGGTTAGACAGGTTGCCGTGGGTTTTATATTATATTGGGGTTGCGTTCCGCGGCAAAACAGAATTTAGAATCTTCCCCGGCAGAGAGGTCGTTTTTACGCAGCGCCTATAGCTGGGCGGGGAATTTGTGGCAAATAATCGGGCGGCGGACAGGTGGCCATGTCAGGTTTTGCAGCATGGCGCAAACACAGGCACGCTGGCGGGCCCAGGCCAGCAGTGTTTTCCGCGTGCTTTTGTGCCTAAAACGTTGAAGAACGCGGAGTTTGTGTTGGTCATACACGACGACCAGCGCAATGTGCGCAGCGCCTATGGCTGGCACAGGCACGCTGGCGGGCCAAGGCCACCAGTGTTTTCCGCATGCTTTTGTGGCTAAAACGTTGAAGAAGGCAGAGTTTGTGTTGGTCAGACACGACGCCCAGCGCCCTCCATTGCGCCTGCGCACATGTTGAAAATGGCCGTATGTCACAGTGTGGAAAAATGCTTTAAAAAATTCCTGTATGCAGACGGTGATGCGGATCATCCCCAAAATTTAATCAGTTCTTCCTTGTACCATTTCCAACAACGCCTGAAAGTTTCATTGAAATCCGTCCAAAAGTTTTTGAGTTATCTTGCTAACCAACAGACAAACAGACAGACAGACAAACAAACACACAGACAAACCCCGGCAAAAACATTACCTCCTCCTGGCCTTTCGGCCTGGCGGAGGTAATAAGAACAGTAGTAAGAAAAAAAGACTGGCAAACGCGTGTGTGTCACCCAGCGGCTTACACAAAACAGATTTGACGCACGCTTTCAATAGTCGAACTTCTCTGCTTCAATTGGTTCGCTGTATTCGCAGCCGTTGGTAGGCGGGTCCTTCTTGCTAGGTTTTCAGTCATTGGTTCTTCAAGGTTTCAGAAACCCAATTCAAGGCTCTTATTAGTCTAATGAGAGGTCAATCACATCCAAACCAATCAAAGCACTCCTTTGGCTTTCTGTTCGCGGCTGTGTCTGTAGTGGAAGAACGGAAATGCAGCTTTTTTTTTTCAGTGCGCGCTAGGACGCAGAGACGTGACCGCCCGCGGTATCCCGGAGTGCAAGAGGTTAAA
This sequence comes from Pholidichthys leucotaenia, assembly GCA_020510985.1. Classification (NCBI taxonomy): domain Eukaryota; kingdom Metazoa; phylum Chordata; class Actinopteri; order Cichliformes; family Pholidichthyidae; genus Pholidichthys; species Pholidichthys leucotaenia. The sequence continues at coordinate 189,970,366 of CM035841.1, forward strand.
TAGTGCCCCCAAAGCACACATGCATCAGGCCAACATCAGCAAGTTTACATCAGGAATACATCTTATAGAGGTCGTTTGAACACTGGAAAGATGTGTGCTAGATGTCGTTATAGCCAACTTTACGTTTAGCCCATTTGTCTTAAGCAGGTGAAATTCATGCTCGATCGGGTTGAGATGGTGATTGACTCTGCCATTGCAGAATGTCCCACTTCTTTGCCTTAAAAAACTCCTGGGTTGCTTTCACAATATGTTTTGGGTCAGTATCCATCTGTAATGTGAAGCTCCGACCAGTCAACTTTGCTGCATTTGGCTGAATCTGAGCAGACAGTACAGACGTGGACAAAATTGTTGGTACCCCTCTGTTAATGAAAGAAAAACCCACAACGGTCACAGAAATAACTTGAATCTGACAAAAGTGGTAATAAATAAAAATTCTATGAAAATTAACCAATGAAAATCAGACAATGCTTTTGAATTGTGGTTCAACAGAATTATTTAAAAAAACAAACTCATGAAACAGGCCTGGACAAAAATGATGGTACCTTTAATTTAATATTTTGTTGCACAACCTTTTGAGGTAATCACTGCAATCAAACCATTTCTGTAACTGTCAATGAGACTTCTGCACCTCTCAGCTGGTATTTTGGCCCACTCCTCATGAGCAAACTGCTCCAGTTGTCTCAGGTTTGAAGGCTGCCTTCTCCACACGGCATGTTTCAGCTCCTTCCACAGATGTTCAATAGGATTTAGATCAGGGCTCATAGAAGGCCACTTTAGAATAGTCCAATGTTTCGCTCTTAGCCATTCTTGGGTGTTTTTAGCTGTGTGTTTTGGGTCATTATCCTGTTGCAAGACCCATGACCTGCCACTGAGACCAAGCTGTCTGACACTGGGCAGCACATTTCTCTCTAGAATACCTTGATAGTCTTGAGATTTCATTGTACCCTGCACAGACTCAAGACACCCTGTGCCAGATGGAGCAAAGCAGCCCCAGAACATAACACAACCTCCTCCATGTTTCACAGTAGGGACAGTGTTCTTTTCTTGGTATGCTTCATTTTTGCGTGTGTGAACATAGCGCTGATGTGCCTTGCCAAAAAGTTCTAGTTTTGTCTCGTCTATCCATATGACATTCTCCCAGAAGCTTTGTGGCTTGTCAGCATGCAGTTTGGCAAATTCCAGTCTGGCTTTTTTATGATTTGTTTTCAACAGTGGTGTCCTCCTTGGTCGTCTCCCATGTAGTCCACTTTGGCTCAAACAACGACGGATGGTGCGATCTGACACTGATGTACCTTGACCTTGGAGTTCACCATGAATGTGTTTAGAAGTTGTTCTGGGTTCTTTTGTTACCATTCATATTACCCGTCTCCTCCTGCGGCCACGTCCAGGGAGGTTGGCTACAGTCCCATGGATCTTAAATTTCTGAATAATATGTGTAACTGTAGTCACAGGAACATCAAGCTGCTTGGAGATGGTCTTATAGCCTTTACCTTTAACATGCTTGTCTATAATTTTCTTTCTCCTTTGCTTCCTTTGGTCCATGTTCAGTGTGGTACACACCATGTCAACAAACAGCACAGTGACTACTTGTCACCCTTTAAATAGGCCGACTGACTGATTACAAGTTTGTAGACACCTGTGATGTTAATTAGAGGACACATCTTGGTTGAACATTTTTTTTTTTTCACCCTTATTGTCATTCAACCGTACAACCAATCATGTACAGCAGAACGAGATTGTGCTTTACCTATCTACAGTGTAAATCACACATACCCCAAGTGTAGAATCAGACCATTTCCCTATGGTCACATTATTTTCAATCTTTTCTAGGGGTACCATCATTTTTGTCCAGGCCTGTTTCATGAGTTTATTTTTTAAAATAATTCTGTTGAACCACAATTCAAAAGCATTGTCTGATTTTCACTGGTTAATTTTCATAGAATTTTTATTTATTACCACTTTTGTCAGATTCAAGTTATTTCTGTGACCATTGTGGTTTTTTCTTTCATTAACAGAGGGGTACCAACAATTTTGTCCACGTCTGTATATCCCTACACACTTAAGAATTCTTCTGGCTGCTTCTGTCTTCCGTCACATCATCAAAAAACTCTAGCGGCCCAGTGCATTTGAATCCATGCATGCCCATGCATCACACTGCCTCCATCATGTTTTACAGAAGATGTGGTGTGCTGTGGATCATGAGCCGTTCCAAGCCTTCTCCATACTTTCTTCTTTCCATTATTCTGGTACAGCTTGATCTTGGTTTCATCTAGCCAAAGAATGCTGTTCCAGAACTGGGCTGGCTTCTTAACATGATTTTTTTTTTTTTTTTTGTAAAGTCTAATCTGGCCTTTCTATTTTTGAGGCTGATTAATGGTTTGTGCCTTGTGGTGAACTGTCTGTGTTTGTTCTCATGAAGTCTTCTCTTTATGGTAGACTTAGATACTGATACATCTACTTCCTGGAGTGTTCTTCACTTGGGTGGATGTTGTGAAGGGGTTTTTCTTCATCATAGAAATAATCCTGCGATCACCTACCATTGTTTTCTTCTGTGGACGTCCAGGCCTTTATGAGTTCCCGACCTCACCAGTACGCTTTTTTTCTCAGAATGTACCAAAATGTTGATTTGGCCACTCCAAACATTTCCACTATCTCTCTGATGGATTTCTTCTTTTTTCAGTCTAAGGACAGTCTGTTTCACTTCCATTGAGAGCTCCTCTGACTGCATGTTGTAGTCCCACAGCAACAGCTTCCAAATGAAAATGCCACACCTGGAATTATCTCCAGACCTTTTACCTGCTTAACTGATGATGGATTACAAGGTAATAGCCCATGCAGCCCATGAAATGGCTTTTGAGTCAACTGTCCAATTACTTTTGAGCCACTGAAATGAGATTTTGTATAAAAATGGTTGTAATTCCTAAACCGTAACTCCAATTTGGATGTGAATACCCTCAAATTAAAGCTGAGAATCTGCCTGAGCTTTAAGCCTATATAACTGTGTCCTGAATATGTTTTGGTAAACAGCTATAATAACAAAACTTGAATCAGTGTCCAAATATATATGAATCTAACTGTACATTAGTTTTCTCAGACTCACTATCTGACCTAATCTTAGCCAGCAAAGATTAGCAACAGTGACATAAGAGAGAGGGTGAAGTCAATTGCAGTTCTTTTGCACTTAAATAGACATGCACTGAAACCACGAGTTCTGAGGAAGGCTGCAAAAGATGATTCACAATGATGCTGTAATAATTAAATAATTAAAGAAAATTTGACCAAAAACTGGGAGGGGGGGGGGTTAATGTATTTTTTTAATATTTTCCCACAGAGACTCTCGTTACTCTTTCTGTGCAGGCTGTGTTCAACAATTTGCTTGATCTGAGCACATTTAGTTTTTCATTTCATATCTCACTATTCATGTTTTAAAAATGTGATCTCCAATCTGTCAACTTTAGCAGTGATTTTTCACAGACTCTTCTCATTTTTACAAATACAAGAAATTTTTCTAAACTCTTCAGTGAGCTCTTTGTTCATATGGACCTCAGTGAAATGTCTATAAACAGAGAGAGAGCAATGGACTTCAGCTTGGGTTTCCATAGAAATGGGTTTGTCCACATTGTGTGACACATTTGACAGTAGGATGAAGTGGTCAGATAAACCATCTACTTCTACCTGATAGGACTTGTTGCAGAGGTCACAGCTGAAAGGCTTCATTCCAGTGTGCGTGGACTTGTGTTTTTCCAGCAGGGTGGAACTGATGAACACCTTGCTGCAGGTGGGACATTTGTGGTACTCCTTTGGGTGGAACTCCTGGATGTGCTGCTGATGCTCTTCCAGTGAGGAGAAGCTGAGCGCACACTTCTGACAGTCATGGGGCTCTGACAGGTCTGAAACAGAAACAAGAATTGGTCTGCTCCATTATAACTGACCTCATCTCAGTCAAACACCAAGTGCCTAAGATGACAATGCTATTCAAACCGCTCATACCCGACTTAACCACACACAATCATATCTACTATTGGTGGAAAGGTGAGCCCAGGATTCAGGGTGAACATGTCAATATACACTCAAATGAATTTGTATATGTAATCTATATTCAGCAATGCAACTTAAAGCTCAGATGTGTAACAGCATCCTATCATGATCCTTCCCCCACAATGCTTCACCTTTGGTAAGTTGTCTTCAATTGGTGTGTGATGTTTTGTACACCGTTGTGTCTTTTGCACAAAGATAAATACTATATATTCATGTATGCCAAAAAGTGCCAATTTAAAATGTTTTTTTGTGAACACTTGATGGACCAGAGGCAGCATCCTGTCTGTGAGATTCTCCACCAGAGTTCATCTAACATTCATGTTGAGGAAATTGGTCAAAAAGCTGTGGGCATCAGAATCAGAATCAGAATCAGATTTATTGCCATTGTTCATGTAGTACACAAACTAGGAATTTGTCTCGGTGCCATGCTGCAACATTAAAAAACATGATGAGATAAAGAGATAAACTAAAAAACTAAAGGACTAAAAACGTGCAATAAGTGTAGAAAAATAAGTAATAATAATAATAATAATAATAATAGTAATAATGAGTAGTACTAGTCAAGGCAGTTTTAAAAAAATTAGCAAGTAGCAGATAATATGGGGTACCACAGTGCAGTTGATAATGCAACAGAAAAACAGTGATGAATGTCATGAGTCTGGTTGAGCTGCTGTACATAGTGCACGAGAGTCAATAAGTCACTTAATGTTCAGCAGTCTGATGGCAGAGGGGAAAAAGCTGTTCATGTGCCGGGAGGTTTTAGTCCGAATGGACCAAAGTCTTCTACCTGAGGGGAGGGGGGCAAACAGTACGTGACCAGGGTGTGAAGGATCGGCTATGATCCGGCCAGCACGCCTCCGGGTCCTGGAGATGTACAGGTCCTGGAGAGATGGGAGCTTGCAGCCGATCACCTTCTCAGCAGTGCGCACGACGCGCTGCAGCCTTAGTCTGTCCCTGGCAGTGGCTCCTGCATACCACACAGTTATGGAGGAGGTGAGGATGGACTCGATGATGGCCGTGTAGAACTGCACTAGCATCTTGGTGGGTAGCTTGAGCTTCCTCAGCTGCCGCAGAAAGAACATCCTCTGCTGGGCCTTTTTGATGAGGGAGCTGATGGTTGGCTCCCATTTGAGGTCCCGGGTGATGGTGGTGCCCAAGAAGTGGAAGGAATCTGCAATGGTGATGGGAGAGCCTGTGATGGTGAAGGGGGGCAGGGGGGTTGTGACTTTCCTGAAGTCCACAATCATCTCCGCTGTCTTCAGAGCGTTCAGCTGCAGGTTGTTATGGCTGCACCAGGACACCAGCTGGGCCACCTCTTTCCTGTAGACGGACTCGTCGCCGTTGGAGATGAGCCCGATGAGGGTGGTGTCGTCCGCAAACTTAATCAGCTTAACAGACTGGTGGGAGGAGGTGCAGGAGTTGGTATAAAGGGAGAAGAGTAGGGGGGAAAGTACACAGCCCTGGGGTGATCCAATGCTGATGCTAACAGAGTCCGAGACAGACTTCCCCAGCCGCACATGCTGCCTCCGGTCCGTCAGGAAGTCGGTGATCCACCTGCAGAGGGAGTCAGGCACGTTGAGCAGGGACAGCTTGTCCTGGAGCAGATCGGGGCGGATGGTGTTGAATGCGGAGCTGAAGTCCACAAACAGAATCCTGGCGTAGGTTCCCGGGGAGTCCAGGTGCTGCAGGATGGAGTGGAGGGCCAGGTTGACTGCGTCGTCCACAGACCTGTTAGCACGGTAGGCAAACTGCAGCGGGTCTAGGAGGGGTGTGGTGATGGACTTGAGGTGAGACAGGACCAGGCACTCAAAGGACTTCATGACTACAGAGGTGAGCGCTACAGGTCTGTAGTCGTTAAGTCCAGTAATCCGTGGCTTCTTGGGGACAGGGATGATGGTGGAGGATTTGAGGCAGGTCGGCACGTGACATTGCTTAAGGGAGGTGTTAAAAATGTCTGTGAAGACAGGAGCCAGCTCTTTTGCACAGTGTCTCAGGGTGGAGGGAGACACACCGTCCGGCCTGGGGGCCTTGCGCGGGTTCAGTCTGGAGAACTGTCTGTGCACGTCCTGCTCACTGATGACAAGGGCAGGGGGGGAGGAGGAGGAGGAGGAGGGGGGGACCGCTTTTGATGAATTAGGGGCTGAGGAGGCAGTGGAGCTGGGTGGAGTGGGTGAGTTGGACACAGCTGACGAGGTGTCAAAACGGGCGTAATGTTGGGACAGTTTTTGACAAAGGGCTTTGTCATCCTGACCTTTAGAAGCCTGAGGCCGATAGTTGGTGATTTGCCTCAGTCCTCTCCACACAGAAGCCGAGTCATTAGCAGTGAACTGCTGCTGGAGTCTCTCAGAATACACAGATTTAGCTCTCCTCAGCTCTCTGTTAAACCGATATTTGACCTCTCTGTAGCAGTCCCTGTCTCCACTTTTCAACGCTGCTTCCTTCTCATTCCTGATCTGTCTGAGCTTGGCCGTGAACCAGGGCTTATCATTAGAGTATCTCACCCTGGTGCGCGATGGAAGAATGTGCTCCTCACAGAAGTTGATATATGAGTTCACAGTGTCTGTGTACTCATTAAGATCATGTGTGGCTCCTTTAAACATGCCCCAGTCAGTTATTTCCATGCACGTGTTCAGTTTCTCTCCAGCTTCACTGGTCAATTTCTTCGTGGTGGTCACAACAGGTTTAGTGAGTTTCAGTCTCTGTCTGTATGTGGGGATGAGGTGGACCATCACGTGATCAGATAGTCCCAGCGCAGCGCGGGGAACAGCGCGATATGCGTCTTTCACTGTGGTGTAACAGTGATCCAGCGTGTCATTTCCTCTGGTTGGACATTTAATAAACTGTTTGTAGCGGGGGAGCTCGTGACTCAGATTGCTCTGGTTAAAATCGCCCAACACAATAACCAGGGAGTCTGGAAAGTTCCGCTCCGTGAGTTGGATGTGATCTGCGAGCACGCGCTGAGCTTCGCACGTGTCCGCATTGGGAGGGACGTACACAGCGACGAGGATGAATGAGGCGAACTCCCGCGGGGAATAAAATGGCTTGCAGTTAATAAAAAGAAATTCCAGGGCGGGAGAACAGTGTTTGGAAATCACCGTTACATCAGAGCACCAGCTGTTGTTAATATAGAAGCACACTCCTCCTCCAATAGACTTACCGGAGAGCTCTGTGATGCGATCAGCACGAAACAGCTGAAATCCCTCGAGGCTGATCGCGCTATCTGGAATGTTCTCTTTAAGCCAGGTATGGCTTGCTCTCACTGGTGCTCTCACTGTTCCATGCAAAGGGCCCTCTGTTCTCCAGTCACCGCGTGACCTGCATTCTCATTGTTTTTTATTTTAGCATGGTTCCCTCCTGTGCTGACAGCTGAGAGAAAGTCATTTCAGCTAGCTCTCAACCATGTGTGTGTGCGTGTTACGTGAGGGTGGGTCAGATTTGCTCACAGAAAGAGGGCTTGAAAGGTGAGCTGCTTTTTCTCTTTAAAAAAGCCCTGATCATTTCCATAAAACAGTATATTAAGGTTCGGAGCGGTAACCCCTGATCAGGCTTGTGTTTTCACTGCAGACTGTGTGAGTCGATGGTGGTAGGGGTCATTCAGCTCTTCAGTCAATTTCTCTGCAAAACTACCACTTTTAATACTGTGGTCACAACATTTGTTTTATTTTGAAATGGTCAAAGAAGAAGTTAGTGCTTCCATTTAAGTTAACTTTCTCAATTATCTCTACCCTTAAAAGTACAAACAGAGCAATTTTCAACTGATTTCCAGAGTTCCTGACCTGAACAGGGGGCAGCGGTGGCCTAATGGTTAGGTATGTGGACTTGAGACTGGAGGATCGTTGGTTCAATCCCTGGACCAGCAGGATCAGATGTAGGTGGGACAGATGACAAAGCAGTGGCTGGCCGACCCTCATTAGCCCCACTGTGTTGCCCTTGAGCAAGGCCCTTAAACCCACAGGGGTGGAGTTAAAGGGAGGATCAATTTAGTGTGGTGTCACACACGCACACACACAGAGAGTGGTGTGAAAAAGTGTTTGCTCCCTTCCTGATTTCTCTTTTTTTTTGTATGTTTCTCACACTTAAATGTTTCAGACCATCAAACAAATTTAAATATTGGACAAAGATAACACAAGTAAACAAAAAATGCAGTTTTTAATTGAAGGTGTTTAAGGGTAAAAAAAACAACAACCCAAACCTATATGGCCCTGTGTGAAAAAGTGATTGCCCCCCTGTTAAAACATAAATTAACTGGTTTATCACATCACTGGAAAGCTGAGTTCAATTTTCTAGCCATTCCTAAAGCTTTGGGACTCCAGCGAACCACAGAGAGAGCCATTATCAACAAATGGCAAAAACATGAAACAGTGGTGAACCTTCCCAGGAGCGGCTGGCCGACCAAAACTACCCCAAGAGTGCAGTGACGACTCATCCAAGAGGTCACAAAAGACCCCACAACAACATCCAAAGAACTGCAGGCCTCACTTGCCTCAGTTAAGGTCAGTGTTCATGACTCCACCAAAAGAAAAAGACTGGGAAAAAAATGGCCTGCATAGCAGAGTTCCAAGACGAAAACCACTGCTGAGCAAAAAGAATATAAAGGCTCATCTCAGTTTTGCCAGAAAACATCTTGATGATCCCCAAGACTTTTGGGAAAATACTCTGTGGACTGATGAGACAAAAGTTGAATTTTTAGGAAGGTGTGTGTCCCATGGCATCCGGCATAAAAGTAACAGCATTTCAGAAAAGGAACATTATACCAGCAGTAAAATATATTGGTGGTAGTGTGATGGTCTGGGGCTGTTTTGCTGCTTCAGGACCTGAAAGACTTGCTGTGGTAAATGGAACCATGAAATATGCTGTCTACCAAAGAATCCTGAAAGAGAATGTCTTGCCATCTGTTCGTGACCTCAAGCTGAAGTGCACTTGGGTTCTGCAGCAGGACAATGATCGAAAATAAACCAGCAAGTCCACCTCTGAAAGGCTTAAGAAAAACAAAATGAAGACTTTGGAGTGGCCTAGTCAAAGTCCTGACCTGAATCTCATTGAAATGCTGTGGTATGACCTTAACAAGGCGGTTCATACTCGAAAACCTTCCAATGTGGCTGAATTACAACAATTCTGCAAAGATGCGTGGGCCAAAATTCCTCCACAGCGCTGTAAAAGACTCATTGCCAGTTATCGCAAACACTTGATTGCAGTTGTTGCTGCTAAGTGTGACCCAAGCAGTTATTAGGTTTAGGGGGCAATCATTTTTTCACACAGGGCCAGCCATGTAGGTTTGGATTTTTTTTCCCTTAATCATAAACACCTTCATTTAAAAACTGCATTTTGTGTTTACTTGTGTTATCTTTGTCTAATATTTAAATTTGTTTGATGATCTGAAACATTTAAGTGTGACAAACAAAAAAATGAGAAATCAGGAAGGGGGCAAACACTTTTTCACACCAATGTGTGTGTGTGTGTGCGCGCACGCGCAAAGTGTGGTGTAAATTTAAACACTAAAAAACAAGACCAACTCTTGTTTTAACTCAGCTGCTGAGACAAACCAGTCACCACTGACATCACCTGACAGCATCAATTTTTTAAATGCATTAATTAGCCCATATTAATTGAAAAACTTAATGCATTAGTTATCCCAGCCCTAATACAGAGGCTCAGAAAAGCACTTCTGTAATTCTGTTTACAAATACAAATCATTTCTACACAAACCTGAATTTCTTATACCGATTTATTTTGCAGGGTTAAATAATTTGATTTGCATCTACAAACACTGCAATAATTGAATATTGATACATGCGTTGAAAAGATTTTTGACACCAAATTGATCCCATGCTCCCTAGGCAGACAGCTCTTCGCGCACTGTTCCCCTTACCAAACCGCCTCTCTAAAACCAGAATATGAGCTGTTTGAATTTGGGGAGTATTGAACAGGCCAGTGCAGATTGGATGATGGGTGTGGGCATGCTTTCTGTCAGCCGGGGTGTTGCAGAACATGTGTGGGTTAATTGTGCACCTTAAAATTTGCTGCGTTAAATCAGAACTACTCTAACTCGTTAAAGCAACACTATGTAAGTTTTTTACCGTCATGTAATGGTTCTAAAATTATTTGATGGAAAATCAACCTTTAACCAGGTTAATGTCACTCCCCCACAGCCTGAGTGGGTCCTCATTGCTTGCAACATCTCTGTTCTTTGTAGGATCATTGAAAGGACTACAACTATGGCGACTATGACCTCAGTCCCAACAGTCAATCACAGGGAATGACTTTAGCCACCAACAACTAAGCACCCTGTGATTTGCTGTTGGGACTGAAGCGATAGTCACCATAGTTGTAGTCTTTTCAGTATTCCTACCCAGAACAAGAGAGTAACATATTGCTACTTTAAAATAACAATGCTAACATTACTAAAATAAACTGATAAACAACAGCAGTGTGTTCTTACTGTGGAAGGTCTGCAGGTGGACAGTGAGTCCACTGGCCTGGCTGTACCCTTTTCCACATTCTCGGCACACATACGGCCGGTCGCCGGTGTGTGTTCGCACATGACGCGTCAGCTCTATGGACTGAGCGAAGACAGCCTTGCAGTACTGACACACATACATCTTCCCTGTCAAAAAAACAAAGAAAAAAACAACAGCTACAGGTAAGGGGATAAGGAGCTGCATTTATGTAGCACCATTTCTGATCTCAGTGACTGCTCAAAGCTGCTAACAGATAACTACAGTCCTGTGAAAAAATTAGGGCACCCTATAAAAGCCTGTGTGTTGTTTTTTTTTAACATATTTGGACATGGATATTTAATATCAATTTTAACAATACTGGGAGATTCAAGTAATGTAACTAAACAAAACTGGAGGAAAACACTTTAAAAATTTTCTGTAACATGTCATTCTAAAAACATGCAATTTCTGGTGAGGAATAAATTAGGACACCCCTACATTTATTCCCACTTAAAATGGCTAAAATCACACAAGGGTGTATTACATCAGGTGCACATGATTAGAACATCGTTACTCAGCATTTTGAAGGAGGCTTGTCCTATTTAAAGGCCTCGGACGGTGACATTTTTTTATTGAACCAATAAACTGATTGTATGAAAATATTCCATTCTGGCCATTCCCGTGATTTAAAATGTGTCACCAGCCTCCATAAATGACTTTATTTGTTAATAGCCCATATTTCACTTAGTGATGCTGCAGTACCGCCATCTCTCGATAGGGGCGTGCAGTAGTGACGTCAGGTCAGGGAGAAACAGGAAATGGCTGCAGGAAATGGATGATCACCTGCCTGCAGAAATGGCTGAACGACAGCAGAGTGATTCGGACAGCGATTATTTTATAGAGTATGACGACCGCAATATAAGTGATGATATTGAAACTGACGAATCTGATGATGAAGTAGTTTTGGGTGGTGCTGATGGGGTTATTCAGCCGTATTTGTTCGAGCCCGCGGGTGCGGCGGAAGACGCGGACGAAACAGCAACCGGAGCAGAACGAGAGGACGAGAGGCAAGAACGAGAGGCTCGCCGATTTATATTGGTAAAATATGCTTTGAATTTTTTTTTTTAGGCGATATGCATGGTCACACACTTAATTATCAAAATAAAACTGCCAATTTTTCCCTCGCTGCCTTACTTGGCGACTTATAAACATTAGAAACATTTAGAAACATTATCATTGGAAATAAAAGGATAATGTATGTGAGGGATGTGTACTTTACGAGCTTGTTAGGAGATGTTGTTAATCATCATCATGTTAATCCTAGTCTCAAAAGCTACATAATTCTCTTAGGAGATTGATGGATCAACATGATCCATCATGGATCATGATTACTGTGATTCATTATTGTTTTCCTATAACTTCTCTTTCTGGTCAAAATTTTTTACATGTTTTAAATATTTTCTAATCAAACTTCATAGACCAATTTATATAGCACTCCCACGAGCCATTAGTTTATTATAAGCATCTGATTATACCATTTTTTTTAACAGGTGCACTTGTGAGAAATGCAACATTATGCCAACATCAACTGAATCTCGGTGCTGCCAGGAGGTATTGAAGGTGAAGAAGTGAGGGTGATATTGCCTGCCTGTGCTGTGAGCCTCATCAGAGAAACATTGCCATCTGATCACTACAAGGGATTTTGCCTACCAAGATTAGATTTGTGATCAATGTTATTTAAATAAAGTTTTTTAAAATCATATATTGAGTTTATTAATGTGCATGTCAATTTTATAATTCTAATATTTCAGCATTCATCAAAGTCGGATCTCATATACATTAGAGTAATTTTTCTACCATTTTATGGTGTAAAATTCGTGTGCAATTTTTAAAAGCACATTTCTCTAAAAATCTTAGGCTTATATTTTTTTGCCTTAGCAAAATATGTTGCTTCCCTAACAACTGAAAGCTGAACTTTCATTGCTAATTGGAAATTTATTCTACTTTTACATGTTTGATTTTGAAAATCTAGATACATGTTGCTCAACAGCATCAGCTTTGATGGGACGCTGAAATTTGGCACTCAATGTTGCTGGAACTCTGGCTTGTACAGAGTGTCACTGCTCCAATAAGTGGGTTGGATCAACCAAGGTTTTGTCGAAAAGAGTATTCATCAGATCATCCACATATTCTGAAATAAAATTAATTTAATAAAAATTAGAAATCGAAAGCTCCTTGTAAGTGGTCGTGGAAATTCCAACGATACCGGCTGCATTTAGAACTCTGAGGACCTTGACATATGACGCACCAGTGAAGAGAATGGCGGATGAAAGCTGTATGTTACCAGCTGGCATGTCCCTGATCATCGGCTGGCTGTGCCAGGATAGATCCTCAACACAATGTGGACAATGTTGTTTGATCACCAACAGAGAGCCTTTAGTGTGACTTGTTACCTCACATGGATGACTGCAATGAGGACAATTGCTGAATAATCAAATTCAAAAAAAAAATCCACAGTATTTGAAGGTTGAGTGACAGTGGATAACATCTGCAAAAACAGTAGATCAACATAATTTCATTCCAGAGGTGTCAAATTGGATTACATATATAGAAATATAACTTGAGCAAACAGGCACAACCACCTCCCTATACAGCACTGAATATTTCATATTTGATTAGTATGAATACCCTAAAATTCTAATATTTGATAAGTTGTTAAGGCAATGAAATTCATTGCTTGTAAATAATTTTAGTAAATATTGGCAGTGAATATTTAAAAAAGAAAAATAACCCTGTTTACTTCTCTTTCTGACAGCAGATCGCATCGGTAGATCACCCTTGCTTTTCACGCCACTGTCACTGACACTTGTCTGAGAGTGGGACTTTGAAATGAACGAATATATAGTTGGAACAGCCGATTTTTTTATCAGCAATGTTTTTGCTAATTTCATTTCAAATTGCGTCTTATTCTCAAAATCGCTGTCAACAAAATGTCTAATGCACATGTTGGGTGATTTTGCGACATAATTCCAATTTTTTAGCGTTTTCTGAACGAAATTCACCCATGCGGTTCTGATTTTCCCAGGCAGGGGAAATTCATAAACACTCACCGCGTGCTCCTCAGCGTGCTCCTCCTCCTACTCAGGTCGCTCCCTGACCTGACGTCACACAGCCAGTGGCCATTTTAGCCGCTGATCGCTTGGCAGACAGACAGCTCTCAAGGAAATCATACTTCAATAGCGCATTGTCACCTTATGCGACATTTGTTGACACCAAAACATGTGCGGTTCAAATTAGCTCGTCTCACACACAAATTTAAGATATGATTTAGCGATATTGAAATTTCGTCCGGCCGACGCCTTTAAACCTCAGACATTTAGTTTGGTGTGCTCCTGACTGTTGAAGTGAGAGTGAACACCATGGTGAGATGGAAAGAGCTGTTTGAGGCCTTCAGAAAGAAGATTGTAGCAGTTTATGAGTCTGGTAAGGGATTTACAAAGATCTCAATAGAATTTGAAATCAGCCATTCCACTGTCCGGAAAATAGTCTACAAGTGGAGGACATTCAAAATAATTGCCAACATGGCCAAGTCTGGCCATCCAAGCAAGTTCACCCCGAGAACAAACCGCAAGATGCAAAAAGAATTCTCCAAAAACCCTAAAATGTCATCAGGGGACCTACAGCAGGCTCTTGCTACTGTTGATGTGAAAGTACATGCCTCTACAATCAGAAAGAGACTGCACATATTTAACTTGCATGGGAGATGTGCTCTCTAAGAGAAACATGAAGGCCAGACTGAAGTTTGCCAGAGAGAACGTAGACAAAGGCCAAGACTTCTGGAATATTGTTCTTTGGACAAATGAGTCTAAAATTGAATTATTTGGACACCAGAACAGAGGACGTGTTTGGCATAGACCAAATACAGCATTCCAGGAAAAGAACCTCATACCAACTGCGAAGCATGGAGGTGGAAGTGTCATGGTTTGGGGATGCTTTGCTGCAGCAGGATCTGGCCAGCTCACCATCATAGAATCCACCATGAATTCTACCGTGTATCAGAGGGTGTTTGAAGCCCAATTGAGACCATCTGTAAAAAAATTAAAGCTGAAGTGGACCCTGCAACATGACTGACCTAAAACTTACCAGTAAATCCACCAAGGACTGGCTAAAAACTAAGAAATGGAGAGTCCTGGAATGGCCCAGTCAAAGCCCAGATATTAATCCCATTGAGATGCTCTGGGGTGACTTGAAATGGGCTGTACATGCAAGAAACCCCTCAAACATCTCACAGCTGAAAGAATTCTGCGTTGAGGAGTGAGGCAAACTTTCCTCAGACCGATGTCAGAGACTGGTAGATGGCTACAAGAAACGTCTCACTAAAGTTATTTCAGCCAAAGGGGGTAATACTAGCTATGAGGTGGTAATAATAATAATAATAATAATAATAATAATAATAATAATAATAACGTAATGGTTTGCATTTATATAGCGCCTTTCAAGAAACCCAAAGCACTTTAATATGAAAATCCATTATTCATTCACTCCACAGACAATGGTAGCGGTAAGCTACTATTGTAGCCATAGCTGCCCTGGGGCAGACTGACAGAAATGTGACTGCCAATCCGCGACAACATCCTCTCTGACCACTACTGAACATTTATATACATTCATACCCAGTGTCATGGACACTGGAGGCAAGGTGGGTAAAGTGTCTTGCCAAGGGACACAACAGCAGGATGGCTGGGTAAGAGTGGGATTCAAACCACCAACGCTCTGGTTATTGGACAACCCGCTCTACCTCCAGAGCCACTGCTGACCACATTTCCCTCCTCCGTTCCATTTTTGCTGAGCACCAAGCTGGACGGCAGGAAGTTCCACTTTTTTATAAGGTCTCTGGTATGACCCGGCCGGGACTTGAACCTTGAACTCCCAGTTGTGGGGCGGATGCTCTACCCTTATGATGGCCTAGTTGTTCTAATTAGGTGTTCTAACTTTTTCCTCAGTTAGAATATGGATTTTTGTTGATATCTTTTGTTTCATGAGTAAAACAAGGTTAATTTTTGTTATTAACTTGCAATTAAATCATCTTTTCCAGAGATAAATAAAAACCAGATTAGACATCAATATGTGAACATTCCTTAGTAAAGAACTGAATATTTAATGGGGTGTCCTAATTTTTTCACATGACTATCTTCTATTCTATTGGTCTAACAGAGACAAATATAATTTAGAATCACCAATGAACCCAACATTCATGCCTTTGGATTGTGGGTGGAAATCTAAGAAACTAGAGTAAACCCACACAAAGAAAGAATGTGAAAACTCCACAAAAAAAAGCTTCCTAACCCTGGCTGCCTAGGGATTTAAACCAAGAGCCTTCCAGCTGTGAGGTAGCAGTGCTAACCACTGTTTCACTGCATCTAACAAGATAAATGGTTTACACTTGATTAATGTTACAAAACTATCTACAGTAGTCAGTGTGTGGCTCATACCCTCAGAGTGTTTCTTCTTGGTGTGGTATGCCAGTGCAGCAGCCACAGTGAAGCTCAGGTCACAGTGTTTGCAGGTGTACGGTTTCTCTCCCGTGTGCAGCCTCATGTGATTCTTCAGTGATGAGTTGGCTCCAAACTTTGAGCCGCACTCCTCACAAGCAAACGGCTTCTCTTCAAAGTGCTCTGTCCGTTTGTGGTAAACCAGACCTAAAGATGACAAATTGTTATCCTGAAGAGTTTAGCTTTTATTCAGAAAGGAACAATGAAAATAGACAGGCAGACGTGAAGAGCAGTGGAGGGACACTCAGGCAAGATCACTCTGGCTGGGGCTTTTTTTTTTTTAAATACAAGATACAGTAAGTCTTTATTAGTCCCACAATGGGGAAATTCCAGGATTGCAGCAGCAAAGGGATAGCAGCACTCAGAGCAATAGTAAATAAGATAAGATAAGAATTGGTTAGCCAAAGCAGTAAATAAATATACATATGTACACAGTTATATACACAGTGCAAGAGCATTGCAGCTAGATGGTATCAACAGCATTACAGTTAGTTAAATTACCCAGCAAAATATAAATATGGTCCCAGACAGTATATTTCACATTTGAATGAACAGTGTTGTTGCCATTATTGAGGGTGGAAGTTGTGACGTTTAATACGGCCTCTATGAGTAGCACCGGCTAGATTATAAAGTCTGACAGCCGTAGGAAGGAAGGACCTGCGGAACCTCTCCCTCGAGCACTTAGGATGGCACAGCCTACTGCTAAATGAGCTCCTCAGTACGTTCAGTGTGTCCCGCATGGGGTGGGACTCGGACTCCAGCAGAGATAACAGCTTAGCCACCGTCCTCCTCTCTCTTATCTCCTCCACTGGGTCGAGGCGGCACCCCAGAACAGAGCTGGCTTTTTTGATCAGCCTATTCAGTCGCTTCCTGTCAGCCACCATGATGCCGCTGCCTCAGCAGACCACTCCAAATGTGATGGCTGATGCCACCACCGAATTGTAGAAGGTCTTCAGGAGTGCCCCCTGCACTCCAAAAGACCTGAGTCTCCTCAGGAGGAACAGCCTGTGCTGCCCCTTCTTGTAGAGCGCGTTGGTGTTGTGTGACCAGTCTAGTTTATTGTTCAGGTGAACATCCAGGTACTTGTAAGATGTCACCATCTCAACGTCTGTTCCCTGGATGTTTACCAGTGCTGTGGGGGGGTTGTCCTCACCTGCGGCAGTCCACCACCAGCTCCTTGGTTTTCCTCACATTGATCTGGAGGCAGTTCCACAGCCACCAGTCCACCAGTCCTGGTAAGTCCTCTGTACTCCATGTCATCACCATCAAAGATGAGGCCGACGATCACAGTCGTCAGAGAGCTTCTGTAGATGGCAGGGATGATGGTGTCAGACACACAGTCCTGGGTTCTCAAAAACTGTGGTCGGTCTGTGAGATCTGTAAGGCCCTGGTGAAGAAAGCCCAGCAGTGGCTGCACTTCCTCCGTGTCCTGAGGAAGTACAACCTAGAACAGAAGCTGCTGCTGGCCTTCCATCGCTGCTCAGTGGAGACTGTGCTCACCTACTGTCTGGGTGTGTGGTACGCCGGCTCCACGGCCGAAAACAGGAAGGCTGTGCAGAGGGTCATCAACACCGCCCAAAAAATTATTGGTAGCCCTCTGCCCTCCATGGAAGACATCTCCAGAGCCTCCTGTCTCAGAAGGATCAAGGCCATCACAGGAGATCTCTCACATCCTCTAATGCATGGTGGCGCAGTGGTTTAGCACTGTGGCAGCACAGTTTTACCCTCGGCCGGGGGACCGCGGGGATCATGAGATCGTGGGTTCGATCCCAGCCCCCGACCAACAGTGAGCTGTGTGGAGTTTGCATGTTCTCCCCGTGTTGCGCGGGTTTACTCCGGGATTTCTCCGGTTTCCTCCCGCATACCAAAAACATGTAGGTTTAGGGCGCTCGCGCACGCAGCGACCAGCAGCCGGTGGCTTGTCACCAGACTGCAAACCAAGTCTACCTACGGGTACAAATAAGTAACAAAAAAAAAAAAAAAAAATCCTGCCCACCACCTGTTTGACCTGCTTCCCTCTGGATGACAGTTCAGATCGATCAGGTCCCACACCTCCAGAATGACGAACAGTTTCTTCCCCTGGGCCATCCGAATTGCAAACAGTCAGAGACCCCACCTCCCACCCTCTGAACGTTCACATGCTCAGAACTGAGGACCTTTTAATTATCACAATAACTCACCTGTTTTTGCACTCCTCACTTTCATGTATATTGACCCATCCGTGAAATCACTACTGCACATATTTTTCATAATCCTTGGGCCATTTTACTCTATTATGTGTTCTGCACTCTGCACTCTTATGTACATAGTTCCACCCGTGAAACCACTTCCATACCTGTGTATATGCCAATGGGCTATTTGTTATTCTTACTTCTATTTTTTACTTCAGTCAGACGGTTAACTGTGTGTCCTGTAACTGTTTTATTTTTAAATTCTTCTCCTTACTTTATTGCACAGTAGCCTGGTGGAGCACCCACAATTTCGTTGTGCTGTACAACTGTACAATGACAATAAAGCCTATTCTATTCTAGTCCGGGATCCATGATGACAGGTGCTAGTCCACCTCTGCACACAGCAGCGTGTCCCTCAGGATCACTGGTTGGATGGTATTGAAAGCACTGGAGAAATCAAAGAACAGTGCTCCCAGGCTTCTCCAGGTGGGAACAGTGTAAGAGGAAGATCACTGCATCCTCCACCCTGATGCTATGTTGGTAGGCAAGCTGAAGTGGATTCATCGCTGGTCCCACCAGGGGGCGGAAATATACAAAAATCACATCTGCATACCTGAACTTCAGAGATATTTTTCTGTGAAGACATGATATAATTACCTCCGCCAAGGAGGTTATGTAATCAGGGTGGTTTGTCTGTCTGTTTGTCCGTCCGTCTGTCTGGATTTAGATGAAGTCTTGACCAGAGGTGGTCTATGGGTTAGAGACAAACCCATAACATTTTGGTGATGATCCGAGAACGCATACCTCCACCAAGGCTCTTATCTTCTCACACTGTGTTAGCAAAAATCCTCCAAAGCACACCCATTACATTTTGGAGGTGATCCATGAGGGACAGAAGGAGCCTTGGCGGAGGTACATGTATACGCTCTCTGAGTGCTTTTCTAGTTATATATATTTTCCAAGAGATTAAACTCTTCTCTCTTACAAAAATGTGGGCCCCCAAACACAATCGTGCAAAGGGCCCCCAAAAAGCTAGAAACAGACCCGATTTCATTCTGAAGCTGAACAGTAAGAAAACCTAAAAAAACTGAACTATCTTGTTCTGTTTGATTTTCGACTGTCTGTATATCAGATGACTTTCTGCATGCTCCCACCAACTCACCTGATGGATGGGCAAAGGTGCGCCCACAGAGGTCACACTCTGTTTTCTTCTTGGCTTGTGTGGTCTTCCTGTGAGCTTCAGTGCGGTGGCGCTGTAGAGCCCGCTGGTTGGCCAGCTTTTTGGGGCACTCCGGGCACTGCTGCGCACACTCCTGGGACATTGAGCAGCGCTTCATGTGGGCCAGCCGTCGACACTTGTAGTCAAACCTCTTCTTGCACCAGCGGCAGGGGTAGCGCTTGGTGTTGGGTGAAGAGGAAGGTGAGGGTGGAGGGGAAGAATCGTTTGCAGTGTCTGTGTCTTTCTTATCCCCCTCAGTCTCCTCCTGACAGTTTTCATCTTCCTCCTTTACGCCTGGGTTTTTGGCAGGGTTGGCATCTTTCTGCTGCTCTGAGTCATCTGTAAAAGATGAAGTCAAGCTGAAAGTGAAATTCCTGGGTTAACCATGCAGTCTGTATTCATATGAGAAACCACAGCCTTATAATACTGAACCTTTGTGGTTATTCACATAACTTTGGTTCTTTGAATAGCATGAGTGAAGTGTCCCACTATAGGAACTGTCATCAAAATTATTAATTGTCACTCTCAAGAGTTTAGGAGAAAAAGAATCTTGAACACCCTGCTGTCTTTCTCTATTTATTCTCGCGAGAGGGGACCACAGTCACACAGAGGTTCTTGAGCAATGAGTGAGGACAGACCCCAAGTGAGCAGGGTGTTTACATCAACAGACCCCCCCCCCCCACCTCCCCAGAGTGTCAAGTAAATCTTCTGTCGAAATGCAAGGAATCTGTGTACAAAGGGCAGTCCCCACAATTGATGATCAGAAAATTGGTCCCCATAAAACATGAAAACACAAATGTGTATGTGTGTTCCTGTCTTTCTATTCTTGTGTGGACCAGCCCTTGACAAACCACCTTTTTTGTAAGGACATTTTTCCTTGTGAGGACATTTGACCTGGTCCTCATAAGGAAAAATGCTAGGATCCATTCCCCAAAGTGTAAAATACACTATTACAAATATAACTCATAAAAGATCACACAAGTTAGTGATCTGACAAACAAAGTTCAGAAACAGTTGCTAATATTGGATGTCCCATTTGTCTTCAATAATTAGGTATTCTGTAATTTTTCTATATTTATTTCTCTATATAGCACCAGAACACCATGATTACTTTAAGAGTTTGTCATTGTCGACCTTCACATTTATACACAAACTTAAGGATGTGGGTGATCCTTCACCCTTATTGTCAGGCAAACATGCAATTAGACATCTCTCAGGCAGGAAATGCTTGTCACACACTTTGAGCAAACCCGCTCAACTCCTCTATCCTGGGCAATAAACTCAAAATTTACAACCTCTTGATCAGAACTCTTCAGTTTTATAACAGGCAATTACCTATCCATTGGAACACTTAGCAGAAGAGACAACACAATTTCCTCAGACAGAGCGAAGAGTTAAATTTCGCTTACATTTATATTAAAATTCCTCTCACATAACGCTCTGGGCATGACCTCAACAGAAGCTCCTATTACACTCTGCCAGTCTGGATCAGCTGGAAATAAGGCACCATAGTCGTGGGTACAGTATAAATACGACTGGTGTACTATTTTGTATTCTGTATACTTTATTAATCCCCAGAGGGAAATTCAGGGCATCCACCTGGATGGATGAGGCAGCTGCGGTACGGCGCCAATCTCTTCACCAGTCATACACACATTCACACCTAGGGCCACTTTAGAGTCTCTTATTAACCTAACTTGCATGTTTTTGGCCTGTGGAAGGAAATCAGAGTACCCGGGGTAAACCCACGCAGACACGGGGGTGTACTACACACAAGTTATTAAAAAATGCTCACCTCTTCCTCGCTATTGATGAGCAAAGAGGGTGGCTTCACTCACTTGCTACTCAGAAAACCAAGGTTATGTGAAAAACCTCAAAGTTCTCTTTCATAGCATTTGCTTCGTGTTTCACTATGGAACATACTGACTCCCAGATTACCGTGCAGAAGAACAGAACCAACTGTCCAGCAGGGCACTTCATCACTACACTCCAGAGTGGCAGAAGCTCCAGTGAGCACTGAACGAGCCAATGAAGATGCGTGCTTTTTTCCTTGTATATTTTCTATCTGAATGTGTGATTATTTCTTCTAAATTTCCAGAGTTTTTGCCTTAAAATTTACAATTTCTTAGTTTTTTACTACTACTACTCAATTTATTTTCTCTTAGAAATCTGGAGCTTTTGTGACAAACTTCTTCAAACAAATTAGCAATTTTTTAATGATAAAACTGCACCTTTATAACTGTAAATATGTCAATTTTTTGATAAATCTCACACTTTTTCCTGATAAATTTGCTCATTTTTCTTGTACATTTTCAAAAACTTTCTTGAAAATTCAGAAATTTATTTTTATTAATTTATTTTTAGTTCTGCATTTAATATGAACCCTGAGTTTGAAATAAACGTTTGAATTTGAATTTGAAATTGAATTACCACTTTACCACTTAGCGCTAATAATAAATCAAATAACTAGAACAAACATGGGCGGATATTTCACATCACTGTTGGGGGGGGGGGGAAGGCAAAAAACAGAAAATTTTCTCAAGAGTAAAGATTGAGAGGAGACACAACAGGCAGTCAGGGCCCTATGCAAGATTGTGTTTAGGGGCCCCTATTTTTGTAATAGCAAACAGTTCAAACCCTTTAAAACAAAACTTTATAATAACAAGCTTGAGTCACTGTCTAGATGAACAGAGAAAATTTAAGACATTACATAGCATAAAAACTTAACCAGCATTCATATTAATGTTGCAAATTTAAAAGAAAATGTAACAAATTTACAAAACAGTTGCAGATTTATGATGGAAAAATAAGTTGTATGTTTACAAGAAAATTTTAAAAGAAAAAAGTTGCAAATTTATGAAAGAAGCTGAAAATTTATGAGGAAAAAAGTTACAGATTTGCGAGAAAAAAGTTGCAAATTTTTGAGAAAAAAGCCACAAATTTATGAAAAAGCTGCAAATTTATGAGGAAAAAGGTTAGATTTACAAAAAAAAGTTGCAAATTTTTGAGAAAAGTTGCAGATTTGAAAGAAAAACACTGCAAATTTCTGAAAAAAAAAAGCTGCCGATGTAAAAGAAAAAAAGTCACAATTTGATTAAAAAAGTTGCAACTTTACAACTGATAGGAAAATTTTATTTACACACGTGGACAAAATTGTTGGTACCCCTCTGTTAATGAAAGAAAAACCCACAATGGTCACAGAAATAATTTGAATCTGACAGAAGTGGTAATAAATAAAAATTCTATGAAAATTAACCAATGAAAATCAGACAATGCTTTTGAATTGTGGTTCAACAGAATTATTTAAAAAAAAAAAAAAAACAACTCATGAAACAGGCCTGGAAAAAAATGATGGTACCCCTAGAAAAGATTGAACATAATGTGACCATAGGGACATGTTCAACCAAGATGTATCGTCTAATTAACATCACAGGTGTCTACAAACTTGTAATTAGTCAGTCGGCCTATTTAAAGGGTGACAAGTAGTCACTGTGCTGTTTGGTGACATGGTGTGTAACACACTAAACATGGACCAGAGGAAGCAAAGGAGAGAGTTGTCTCAGGAGATTAGAAAGAAAATTATAGACAAGCATGTTAAAGGTAAAGGCTATAAGACCATCTCCAAGCAGCTTGATGTTCCTGTGACTACAGTTGCACATATTATTCAAAAATTTAAGATCCACGGGACTGTAGCCAACCTCCCTGGACGTGGCCGCAAGAGGAAACTTGATAAAGAATGGTAACAAAAGAGCCCAGAACAGCCTCTAAACACATTCATGGTGAACTCCAAGGTCAAGTAACATCAGTGTCAGATCGCACCATCTGTCGTTGTTTGAGCCAAAGTGGACTTCATGGGAGACGACCAAGGAGGACACCACTGTTGAAAACAAATCATAAAAAAGCCAGACTGGAATTTGCCAAACTGCATGCTGACAAGCCACAAAGCTTCTGGGAGAATGTCATATGGACAGACAAGACAAAACTGGAACTTTTTGGCAAGGCACATCAGCACTATGTTCACAGACGCAAAAATGAAGCATACCAAGAAAAGAACACTGTCCCTACTGTGAAACATGGAGGAGGTTGTGTTATGTTCTGGGGCTGCTTTGCTGCATCTGGCACAGGGTGTCTTGAATCTGTGCAGGGTACAATGAAATCTCAAGACTATCAAGGTATTCTAGAGAGAAATGTGCTGCCCAGTGTCAGACAGCTTGGTCTCAGTCGCAGGTCATGGGTCTTGCAACAGGATAATGACCCAAAACACACAGCTAAAAACACCCAAGAATGGCTAAGAGCCAAACATTGGACTATTCTAAAGTGGCCTTCTATGAGCCCTGATCTAAATCCTATTAAACATCTGTGGAAAGAGCTGAAACATGCTGTCTGGAGAAGGCACCCTTCAAACCTGAGATAACTGGAGCAGTTTGCTCATGAGGAGTGGGTCAAAATACCTGCTGAGAGGTGCAGAAGTCTCATTGACAGTTACAGAAATGGTTTGATTGCAGTGATTGCCTCAAAAGGTTGTGCAACAAAATATTAAGTTAAGGGTACCATCATTTTTGTCCAGGTCTGTTTCATGAGTTTTTTTTTTTTTAAATAATTCTGTTGAACCACAATTCAAAAGCATTGTCTGATTTTCATTGGTTAATTTTCATAGAATTTTTATTTATTACCACTTTTGTCAGATTCAAGTCATTTCTGTGACCATTGTGGGTTTTTCTTTCATTAACAGAGGGGTACCAACAATTTTGTCCACAGCTGTACGTATCTGCTGATGCCTCAGTGTCTGTGTGAAATGTACAAAGTCATGGCAGCTGGACATTTATCTCTGTTTTTGTATGCATGTACTGTATTGTTATGAGTATGTCTGAGAAGGAGACAGCTTGGAAGAACCAGCCTGAACTAGATATTCTCTCATGGACAGTCTTGAGATAGCAGGATGCTTAAATGACTGAAAGTTGTGTGTATGAATCAGAATGATGTGCAGATAGACACTGAGGCTGTTGTGTATTGTTCTCCACTGGCCAGTGCAAATTAATTTGCTGAAACTTTAATCCTGCCTGATTTTTGACTGATGGTTGAAGGGGTATTTTTTCCAACAACAACAAAAAAGCAGAAAATTTAAAAGAAAAAAAGTTGTAAATTCTTGAGACAAAAATTGCCCATTTAAAAGAAAAAAGTAGCAAATTTATGAGGAGACAGGTTGCAGATTTAAAAGAAGTTGCAAATTCACAAGAAATGTTCCAAATTTGCAAATTTTTTTTTCATTTAGCATTGGTGCTTCAAAGCCTTATACAGCATGATATTAAAGATCTATGATGATATTGGGGGGGGGGGGGGTCAATTCTCTGTTTTTTCCAGGTTGGGGGGGACATGCCCCCCCCCCCCCCGATTTACACCTATGACAACAGAAACAAGATTTCAAATTTGAGGGGTGAAATGTACTCCAATAAGAGTAAATAGTACCCTACAATAAAAGTAATTATTCAAGTACAAATTTAAATTTACTTGAGTACATGTACTTGAGTAAAAGTAGCTAGTTACTACCACCTCTGCTCACTCCAGGTTTGTGTTTACCTGCAGGCTGCTGTGTGCTCTTCTCTGCCTTCGCCAGCAGAGGGAGCAATGGTGGTGGGAAGGAGGATGGAGCTTTCTGCTGGATGCTCCGGAGCAGTTTGAGCAGTACGTCCTCGCTGATGTGTCCCTCTGTCACTTTCCTCATTAGCATTTCCAATGCTGAACTACAATCTGGCTCTTTACAGCATTCACACACAACCTGACAGGGAAAAAAAAGGAACCTGAGGGGTGGGACCAGGGTCATTTCTAGACTTTTGGTAGTCCTGTGCAAGACTGTTTTGGGGGCCCCTATCTGAGTTTAAACCCCTTTTTTTTTTTTGTTACTTATTTGTACCCGTAGGTAGATTTGGTTTGCAGTCTGGTGACAAGTCACCGGCTGCTGGTCGCTGCGTGCGCGAGCGCCCTAAACCTACATGTTTTTGGTATGCGGGAGGAAACCGGAGAAATCCCGGAGTAAACCCGCGCAACACGGGGAGAACATGCAAACTCCACACAGCTCACTGTTGGTCGGGGGCTGGGATCGAACCCACGATCTCATGATCCCCGCGATCCCCCGGCCGAGGGTAAAACTGTGCTGTCACAGTGCTAAACCACTGCGCCACCGTGCAGCCCTTTAAAATGGGACCAAAAAATTTTCAGTGGAGGTTGAATAATTTTGATTGCAACTATATACAGAATAATCATTTAGACCCTCTGCAATGATGACAGCATTACATTATACATTTTTAAGCATTAGATCTTCACTCTTGTCTTTTTCAGGTCAAATGTGGCATTTCCCATTTCCTTTTGTTTTGTTTAGGTTGTAATGCCAACTTTGATCCAATCAACATCTATTCAATCCTAACCTCCACCCCGCAGTTTTTGAGGCCCACTCTGAAGCACCTACTCCTGACCAGGGGCCTCATGTACAAAGATTTGTGTGGATTTCCTACTGAAAGATGATGTACGTTTAAATCAAGAAAACGCCGTAAGCAAAAAAAAAAAAAATAAATAAATCCATATGTATGAAACAGTGCGTGAGCAGGAATCCAAGCACATTTCCTTTGTACATCCCAATCTACTTGACAATGAACGCACGTGAGGAAATACCAGACTCCTCCCTTGACACCCCCCCATTTGAATATGCAATTACATGCAAATAGATATATACAAGCCCTGCATGTTTGATTCTCCTGTATCCACGAGCAAAAATAATGGATTTAATGGAATTTCACAGACTGTGAGTTGAAGGCGCTCCTGAAGGAGGTAGAGGCACATAAAAATGTTTTGTTTGGCATGCTGTCCTCTGGCATTAGCGCCAGATACAGGTAATTCAATAGCCTGCTCACAGCCCGATAAGATTAGTTTACTGTTTTCGTTTTTTGAGACAGGGATGAGAAGGAGATGTTTATTTAACTCTGACATGTTTCAACTGATGTCTGCAGTTGTCCTCAGAAGCATCAGCTGATCGCTATGATTTGTGACCAGCCGGGTGGATCAGCCTGTTGAATTAAAGGAACACAGTCCCGAAAAAGAAGACAATGTGAACCTATTTAGTGGGTAGCCACGGTCACCTGTCAGTTGAAAGCAGATCATATTAGACTCGACAAGTACATATTTTATCTCCAAAATGCAAATCTCATCCTTTACAGTTACAGTGGTGTGAAAAAGTGTTTGCCCCCTTCCTGATTTCTCATTTTTTTGTATGTTTGTCACACTTAAATGTTTCAGATCATCAAACAAATTTAAATATTAGACAAAGAAAACACAAGTAAACACAAAATGCAGTTATTAAATGAAGGTATTTATTATTAAGGGAAAAAATTCAAACCCCTGTGTGAAAAACTGATTGCCCCCTAAACCTAATAACTGGTCAGGCCACCCTTAGCAGCAACAACTGCAATCAAGCGTTTGTGATAACTGGCAATGAGTCTTTCACAGAGCTATGGAGGAATTTTGGCCCACTCATCTTTGCAGAATTGCTGTAATTCAGCCACAATGGAGGGTTTTTGAGCATGAACTGCCTTTTTAAGGCCATGCCACAGCATCTCAATCGGATTCAGGTCAGGACTTTGACTAGGCCACTCCAAAGTCTTCATTTTCTTTTTCTTAAGCCACTGGACTTTGAATTTAAAGCCATTGGACTTGCTGGTGTGTTCTGGATCACTGTCCTGCAGAACCCAAGTGCGCTTCAGCCTGAGGTCACGAACAGATGGCTGGACATTCTCCTTCAGGATTTCTTGGTAGACAGCAGAATTCATGGTTCCATTTACCACAGCAAGTCTTCCAAATCCTGAAGCAGCAAAACAGCCCCAGACCATCACACTACCACCACCATATTTTGCTGTTGGTATGATGTTTCTTTTCTGAAATGCTGTGTTACTTTTACGCCAGATGTAATGGGACACACACCTTCCTAAAAGTTCAACTTTTGTCTCGTCAGTCCACAGAGTATTTTCCCAAAAGTCTTGAGGATCATCAAGATGTTTTCTGGCAAAACTGAGATGAGCTTTTATGTTCTTTTTGCTCAGCAGTGGTTTTTGTCTTGGAACTCTGCCATGCAGGCCATTTTTGCCCAGTCTCTTTCTTATGGTGGAGTCATGAACACTGACCTTAACTGAGGCAAGTGAGGCCTGCAGTTCTTTGGATGTTGTTGTGGGGTCTTTTGTGACCTCTTGGACGAGTCATTGCTGTGCTCTTGGGGTAATTTTGGTCGGTCAGCCACTCCTGGGAAGGTTAACCACTGTTCCATGTTTTTGACATTTGTGGATAATGGCTCTCAATGTGGTTTGCTGGTGTCCCAAAGCTTTAGAAATGGCTTTATAGCCTCAATTACTTTGTTTCTCATTTGTTCCTGAATTTCTTTGGATTGCAGCATGATGTCAAGCTTTTGAGGATCTTTTGGTCTACTTCACTTTGTCAGGCAGGTCCTATTTAAGTGATTTCTTGAGTGAGAACAGGTGTGGCAGTAATCAGGCCTGAGTGTGGTCAGAGAAATTGAACTCAGCTTTCCAAAGATGTGATAAACCACAGTTAATTTATGTTTTTACAGGGGGGTAATCACTTTTTCACACAGGGCCATGTAGGTTTGGATTTTTTTTTTTTACCCTTAATAATAAACACCATTTAAAAACTGTATTTTGTGTTTACTTGTGTTATCTTTGTCTAATATTTAAATTTGTTTGATGATCTGAAACATTTAAGTGTGGCAAACATACAAAAAATGAGAAATCAGGAAGGGGGCAAACACTTTTTCACACCACTGTATATACACAACTTACATGGATTACACACACGACTAAATGTATGACGTGGGCCAGGGAAAGGGTGACACTGTTGCATTTCAAACTTTACAC
Source organism: Pholidichthys leucotaenia (assembly GCA_020510985.1). Classification (NCBI taxonomy): domain Eukaryota; kingdom Metazoa; phylum Chordata; class Actinopteri; order Cichliformes; family Pholidichthyidae; genus Pholidichthys; species Pholidichthys leucotaenia. Next base: position 189,998,695 of record CM035841.1, read on the forward strand.
GTGTGTTTAGCACGGTGGTGCAGTGGTTAGCACTGTTGCCTTACAGCTAAAAGGTTCCTGGTTCGAATCCCCAGGCTGGCAGGGGTTGGAACCTTTCTGTATGGAGTTTGCATGTTCTCCCTGTGCTGTGTGGGTTTACACCGGGGGCTCTGGTTTCCTCCCACAATCCAAAGACATGCATGTTAGGTTAATTGGTTGTTCTAAATTGTCCCTAGATATCTGTTTCCTATAGGCCCTTAGAATAGAGGGTTAGTACTAGTGAAAGCGCTTTGAGTGGTCTTTGTGACTAGAAAAGCGCTATATAAGTGCAGGTTAGTTAGTTAGTTAGATAACTACTGTACACACAGAGGCAATTGGGGGCTTGGTAGAATGCTGTGAAACTATAGTTTAATCAGCAAAAAAAAAGAAAGTCACTTACTCCAACCACTGACTTGTAATGAAGCCTTGAAGACAGGGTGATATTTGGGGGCACACAAGCACGTTGCGCATGAGGTGAGTTATTATTAGGACAATTACATGAATTTACTCACCAAGAAGCCACCCATCCATCCGCACAGTGCCAGCTTGTAGTTTGTTCCCAACAATGCTGTTCATTAGAATCATTTGGAAAACCAGCTCTCACTGTAAACTGCTCTTTGATGTTGGCCTGTTCAACTGCATCGTATGGGAATATGATGTACCTGGGTGACAGCCGGATAATGCCATCCTACACAGCTGGCATAGCTTGGCTCAGGGTTGACTGTGAAATTCCTGATTGGTCTGTCAGGTCCCTCTGGAATGCCCCTGTTGCCAGGAACCCCAGTATTGTCAACACCTGCACTGGGACGGGCAGCGCACGACTTCTCGCCATGTCGCGCTCCAAGAGCGGCCGTAGCTCTGAGCACAGTTCCACAAGGACTGCCCGTGGAAACCTAAACCAGCTGACAAGCCAGTCATCATCCTGAGCCAGAAAATCTTCTCTGTCTCTGAATACCCTTTCTTTTCTCACTGCGCGATTTGCAATATCCTCTAATAATGCTAACGCCATTGTTGTTAGAGGCATTTTCTGCACTTCTTTGCACTTGCTTTTATATCCATTCATCTACAGACGTGGACAAAATTGTTGGTACCCCTCTGTTAATGAAAGAAAAACCCACAATGGTCACAGAAATAACTTGAATCTGACAAAAGTGGTAATAAATAAAAATTCTATGAAAATTAACCAATGAAAATCAGACAATGCTTTTGAATTGTGGTTCAACAGAATTATTTTAAAAAACAAACTCATGAAACAGGCCTGGACAAAAATGATGGTACCCTTAACTTAATATTTTGTTGCACAACCTTTTGAGGCAATCACTGCAATCAAACCATTTCTGTAACTGTCAGTGAGACTTCTGCACCTCTCAGCAGGTATTTTGGCCCACTCCTCAAAACTGCTCCAGTTGTCTCAGGTTTGAAGGGTGTCTTCTCCACACGGCATGTTTCAGCTCCTTCCACAGATGTTCAATAGGATTTAGATCAGGGCTCATAGAAGGCCACTTTAGAATAGTCCAATGTTTTGCTCTTAGCCATTCTTGGGTGTTTTTAGCTGTGTGTTTTGGGTCATTATCCTGTTGCAAGACCCATGACCTGCGACTGAGACCAAGCTGTCTGACACCGGGCAGTACATTTCTCTATAGAATACCTTGATAGTCTTGAGATTTCATTGTACCCTGCACAGATTCAAGACACCCTGTGCCAGATGCAGCAAAGCAGCCCCAGAACATAACAGAACCTCCTCCATGTTTCACAGTAGGGACGGTGTTCTTTTCTTGGTATGCTTCATTTTTGCATCTGTGAACATAGAGCTGATGTGCCTTGCCAAAAGGTTCCAGTTTTGTCTCATCTGTCTATAGGACATTCTCCCAGAAGCTTTGTGGCTTGTCAACATGCAGTTTGGCAAATTCCAGTCTGGCTTTTTTATGATTTGTTTTCAACAGTGGTGTCCTCCTTGGTCGTCTCCCATGAAGTCCACTTTGGCTCAAACAATGATGGATGGTGCAATCTGACACTGATGTACCTTGACCTTGGAGTTTACCATTAATGTGTTTAGAGGTTGTTCTGGGCTCTTTTGTTACCATTCGTATTATCCGTCTCCTCCTGCGGCCACGTCCAGGGAGGTTGGCTACAGTCCCGTGGATTTTAAATTTCTGAATAATATGTGCAACTATAGTCACAGGAACATAAAGCTGCTTGGAGATGGTCTTATAGCCTTTACCTTTAACATGCTTGTCTATAATGTTCTTTCTAATCTCCTGAGACAACTCTCTCCTTTGCTTCCTCTGGTCCATGTTTAGTGTGGTACACACCATGTCACCAAACAGCACAGTGACTACTTGTCACCCTTTAAATAGGCTGACTGACTGATTACAAGTTTGTAGACACCTGTGATGTTAATTAGAGGACACATCTTGGTTGAACATGTCCCTATGGTCACATTATTTTCAATCTTTTCTAGGGGTACCATCATTTTTGTCCAGGCCTGTTTCATGAGTTTGTTTTTTAAAATAATTCTGTTGAACCACAATTCAAAAGCATTGTCTGATTTTCATTGGTTAATTTTCATAGAATTTTTATATATTACCACTTTTGTCAGATTCAAGCCATTTCTGTGACCATTGTGGTTTTTTTCTTTCATTAACAGAGGGGTACCAACAATTTTGTCCATGTCTGTAATTGTGCACACTTGGATGTTTGTTCATCATGTGTCTCCAGTTCCGGTGTGTACAATAATTTTCACATCGTTATCAGTGTCCCAACATCACCTCTTAAGTGTTGCCAATGGACCAATAACAGTAGAAAAGTACGTACGCCAGCCATGAAGTTGTTGTGGGGCTGCGCATATTTCCACGGTTATTTCATTCTTGATACATCTGAAATTTTCAGTGGAAAAGGACGTACACCAAGTATCCTTTGTACATGAGGCCCCAGGTCCATATTTCGGCCACTATGAGTTCTTAAAAACTTCGCCCTTTGTGGAGGTTCCTGTAGTAGAGACAGAAGTTCCTGTGATGGAAACGGGGCTATTGTGACTTCATCATTTTCATAGCATGCTCTGTTCAGAGTGTAGCTTTTCTTAGACTAGCACAATACAATGGTCTGTTTTGTGCTATTGTTGTTGCCCTTGCCATAGAGCCAAAAACCACCTTCACCATCTTTTCCCATACTAGTCTCAGTCTCAGTCTCCCTCTCCTTCGCTTTTCAGGAATGTAAGTTTTGAGAACTTGAGATAATAGTCAGGAGATTAAAAGCAGACTGGCTAGGGGTCTGAAAGCCCTGCAGAAAATGAGAAAGTTATGGAAAGGACAAGATAAACAGACAAAACTGAATATCCTCAGAGCACGTGTTGTTTTAGTAGCAACATATGCAGAGATGAGCAAAAAATAAAAAAATAAAATATCACTGCTTTTGAGAATAAGTGCTATTGCAGAGTGTTGAGAATCCCTATTGTGACTACATAATTTTAATTTGGAATATTTTAGCTGTGAGAAAAACACTTCAAGCCACTGAGCCTCCTGTTCTACCTGTCTCTGCTGCTTGTTCAGGCTTCTCTGCGCTGCTTGGACCAACAGCTCCTGGACCGACGACATGTCAGCGAGGAGCTCCACAAGCTGAGAGGAATGTTTCAGAAGTCCAGCTCCAGACTGGCTGCACGGCTGAGCTGTTAGTACTCTGTTTTCTTCCTTTGTTCTCTCCGACTGCTTGGGTTTTTCAAGTGCTGTGGATTCTATTCAGTGATAAACTTACTTAATCACCATTAGTTGTATTTTCAACACATTTCTGTACATCATGAAATACATTTTTTTTTTTTTAATAGAGGCTGACCTGAGGTGTCAGGAAGCTCCACACGGGCTCGTTTACATTCTGGTTCCTTTACGTCACCGCCCGCATGTTTTTGCTCCTTCAACCCATCCTTTTTCGCCGTTGTGTCTGATCTACTGCTGACTTTGTCTTCAGAGTTGATGCCGGTGACCTTGTTAATCACAGTGAGGTTTTGTGTTTGTGCAGAGCTGACTGGAACCGGGGGCTGAGGGCTCACCAGGTTAGTGAGAACATTTTTGAAGCCCACGGCCACATCGAACATCTGCAGGCTGTCCGCTGCAGAGACGATGCGGCTGGCGTTGTGTTTGCCCACGGGAACCTTGCCAGTGTAGACCAAGTCCAGGAGGCAGCTAAACTCCTGGGAGGAAACCACGGCCGTATCGATGGAGATTGTGTCAGAGCTGTCCAGCAGAGACCTGAAGGAGAACATCTCTTTAGTCTTTTCTTTAATACAATAATAATACTGAATAATTATATTACGTAAATGGGTGTTTTTATTTATTAGGGGTCCAATGTGTGACATTGGTGGCAAAATTTAAAACTGATCAAATCTGCACATGAAATTGACTAATCACTATCCAATTGTGTCAGGTTTATGAAACTATTAACTATTTTCGTAACGGCATTCGCGTTCAGGAACTCTTGAGGATGAGCGCTCACTTCAACTACTTGTAAATGGAGACGTAAACGGGACACTCGGGCTTTTGTTTCCCCGTGTGCCAATGTACTTTGCAATGGCACACGTTTTACACGAAACAACTTCAACACTTCCAGTATTTTTCACGCATCAAAACTCATCAACAGCTACATTTTCATGACATATTACGATGTGATAACGTGTATACATACCTTCAAATTCTCCCTGTTTGTTGGATAAGACGTAAAATCACAAAAGGCGTAAATGCGGGACACGGAACTTTGGACCTTCAATAACTTCAATATAAAGTGACCACGGTTAATCCTCTCCACATGGGTTGAGCACATCCGGGGTAGAGAAAATAAAAGTGCTTTCCCAGGGCGGTCACCTCGCCAGACGGGGCTGCACGTGGCCGACCAAGACCGAAGACGTAAATTTTTTAAAGGACACCATATTCGATGTGTCATAAATGTTTGAGATTTTATTGAAATATTCTACATCTGAGCTTCACAAAGACTGATCTCCTTTTTACGTGTATGGTTTGGGATTTGAAAGGTGCAAAGTGAAAAGCATCAGCACTTCCTGTTTTCTGGTTACTTTACCAAATAACTTGCATGTTGCTGCGTAAATTCGGGGACACGGAAATTTACGTCGTACGAGTAAATTTGCAGGGGTCGCCGTACAAAAACCACAGATCCGATCACATTGGGGAATGTTTTATTTTGAATTTGCATTACAACTCTGTTATCTCTTGCATAAATGAGTAGAAAGAGTTACTCAGAGATCACTTTACAGTACTTTGAAATTGATGCGATTTTCATGTCACACAAAAACTGGGAAAAATGAGGGGACACAACCAATAGTTTCGATTCTAACGGCAAAATCAATGATTTTTTTTAAAAATTGCAATGCAAGTCTGAAACTCTTTTATGTTCCCTTGCATATTATAAAAATGAAACCGACATCTGCAAATTACAGAAAAAGAGAGAGCGCTTGAAAGTCGGATACCCCTGATATAGTGCACTGGACCCCCCCCCCAAAAAAACCACCCTAAATCTCAAAAACAAGCATATAACTACCCCAACAACACAACAGGAATACATCTTACAGAGGTGGTTTACACATTGGGAAGATGTGAGCTAGACATCAGCGTTACGCGGACCACCTGCAGGCTGGACAACGAGATTGACCAGCTATGTAGTTTCATAAATACCACGTGGACCTTTTCGTATGATAATTTCTGCACCCAAATGTGCACCGATTTCTACTTCATGTTACAGCGGAACGTGAAACACGCAACAACTGTTCCACCCATCGACCGACGATCGACCATATCAAAACAGTGCAGGGAAGCAAGTGTCAAAACTCGCCCGGAAAAGAGTTTGTGTAATTGATTTTTTTTCCACATAAGGCGATCGTTATTTAATCGTTTGGTTCACAGAAATTTTGGCTTCAATTTTTTGTTTTTTGTTTTTAATTTCCCCGATTGGGTGTTCGGGGAAATTAAAAAAAAAAAAAAAGGCTCAGAATATTCAGTTTCGGTAGGCAATGAGATTTATAAAAATGAAAACTGAAAAAAGTAATATAACATTTTTAACACAAAGTCGTTCCATTTGGAGTAAAGTCAACACTCGGCTTCAAAATTCATAGGGGAGGATTTTACTTTTGGCGGAAAAAATATAATAAAATCACGATCGTCTTATGTGGAAACAAAAAATCAATTACACAAACTCTTTTCTGGGCAAGTTTTGACACTTGCTTCTCTGCGCTGTTTTGATATGTTGATATCGTCTTTAGCTGTGGGTTTTCGTTTGAAAACCGTAGGTATGGCAGTCAGTTTTAGAACCCGTTTGTAACGAACTTTAAAGCCTAAAGATTCCTATATAGCAGGCGCCTCCTCAAAACTGTCTGCAGTGAAATGATCGCTACAGAAGATGATGTTAGTTGTCATTTGTCCCTTGTTCTCTGTACTTGCTTTGCCCATTTTTTAAGAAGATCTGGATCTTTTGGGAATGAGAACAGGCTTATATGTTCACTGGGGCAATTAGAACCCAGCCGCCACGCAACGTTTCGGCATTTCTTCGCTGATATAGAAACTAAACAGCTTGTTTACACTGATAGCACATGGATCAGCCCAAAGGAACTTCACCTCATGACATCATATCCGGAAACAAGGTGAGTCTCAGGAGATCACGTTAGTGCAACATGGCGTTAAATTTGAATTCACTTGGAAATATTTTTCCACTTATTTAGTGTTCTAAGTCAAAAAAACCAACTATATGGACGATTGAAGATAAATTCATACTGAATATGATCCATAATTCCTAAATCGTGTCACAGACACTTTTAACACATGTGAAGCACTTGGTAAATTATTTCTAAGTGGTCTACAAAAAAATGTATTATCAAAACTCTTGACATAATTTATGTCATGAAGACCACAAATGTTAGGTAGTTTATAGTTGTGTCTCAATGTATTGACAAGAAAATACAAGAAAAACCTTCAAATAAATATTTAAAAATTTAAAGACCTCTTCTGAGATACCTACAAGGCAGAGCCAGACATACTTTAGAGTTTGCCTTGCTTTTGGGTTCATTTTAGGAGGAATCCACTCCAATCCACTTCACATTTAACTGTAATAAATCGCCTTCTTTAATAGCCAAAATCTCACTTTACCTGAAGAGCATGCTAGAAGCGGCCAGCACCAGCTTATGTGCTTGATGACGGCTGTCTCCCACCAGGATGGTGCAGTCACAGAAGAGGCCCTCATTCCTCAAGGTCCACAGCTGCTGCATCAACTGCCTGCCGTAGTTGGGTAGTTCCATTGAGTTTTTTTACTGTGTGGAGGCAGAATGCTCTTCTGGTGTCTGTCTGAGAGAGGAGCAGCATCTTATGCAGTAGACTGACTGGTAAAACGGACAAGCTGAACAAAAAGGAGCCATACATCCATAACAAACTTGAATGTTGTGTGTAATTTTAAAAAGGCTTATGGTGCTGACCTCAGTATTTCAGTGTTGATCACCAGGGGTGACACACTGTGGAAATAGTAGAACTAATTACCAGGGTTTCCTCTGGTAACATTTCCGGGTGGTGGCCTGCCACACTTGAATTTATGCCGCCACTCTATGAGGAAATATAATCTTAATCTACCGCAATCATAAGATAATGTTGTAAGTAATTACTTGAACACAATTTCTGGATGGACTACCCACCTCTGGATATAAAAAGCACCAAGGTGCAGCTGCCTCGGTGCAACCTCTACTGGCCTGGCTTAGTTATTACAATATCTTTTTCCTGGTTCCATTGAGGGTATAATGGCGAGTTAAATTTGTGTTTATTTTGAAAACAAAGGCTTACCTCAAAATTCTAGCAAATTAAAAGTCGATAAAATATGGCGATACAATGACACAAGCCTTTAGCTCCACTTGATTTTGACCAGATGAACTGAAAAGCTGCTGACAGAGATACACACAATGACACATTAAGTGATTACCGTATGCCTCCGTTGCACCAAGGAATAACAGGACTTTTTTCAAACCTGTATATTTAGATAATACATTATCTAAAAAGATAATTTTGATAACAGACAGGTGTGATAATAAAGTATTGAGTTTTTCCTCCTTAAATTTTCAACATCTTTCTTGTAGATTTGCATTTTTTAAATCATAAATTAGTGACTTTGTTTTTGGAAATGTATACAGTGCATCCGGAAAGTATTCACAGCGCTTCACTTTTTCCACATTTTGTTATGTTACAGCATTATTCCAAAAGGGATTAAATTAATTCTACACACAATACCCCATAATGACAATGTGAAAAAAGTTTTTTTTTTTAGATTTTTGCAAATTTATTAAAAATAAAAACTAAAATCACATGTACATAAGTATTCACAGCCTTTGCCATGAAGCTCAAAATTGAGCTCAGGTGCATCCTGTTTCCACTGATCATCCTTGAGATGTTTCTACAGCTTCATTGGAGTCCACCTGTGGTAAATTCAGTTGATTGGATATGATTTGGAAAGGCACACACCTGTCTATATAAGGTTCCACAGTTGACAATGCGTGTCAGCGCACAAACCAAGCATGAAGTCAAAGAAATTGTCTGTAGACCTCTGAGACAGGGTTGTCTTGAGGTACAAATCTGGGAAAGGGTACAGAAAAATTTCTGCTGCTTTGAAAGTCCCAATGAGCACAGTGACCTCCATCTTCCGTAAATGGAAGAAGTTCAGAACCCCCAGGACTCTTCCTAGAGCTGGCCGGCCGTCTAAACTGAGCGATCGGGGAAGAAGGACCTTAGTCAGAGATGTGACCAAGAACCCGATGGTCACTCTGTCAGAGCTCCAGCATTCCTCTGTGGGGAGAGGAGAACCTTCCAAAAGGACAACCATCTCTGCAGCAATCTACCAGTCAGGCCTGTATGGTAGAGTGGCCAGACGGAGGCCACTCCTTCGTAAAAGGCACATGGCAGCCCACCTGGAGTTTGCAAAAAAGGCACCTGAAGGACTCTCAGACCATGAGAAACAAAATTCTCTGGTCTGATGAGACAAAGATTGAACTCTTTGGCGTGAATGCCAGGTGTCATGTTTGGAGGAAACCTGGCACCGCTTGTAACCATGTACAGAAACATCCTGGATGAAAACCTGCTTCAGAGCACTCTTGACCTCAGACTGGAGTGACGGTTCATCTTTCAGCAGGACAACGACCCTGAGCACACAGCCAAGATACCAAAGGAGTGGCTTCAGGACAACACTGTGAATGTCCTTGAGTGGCCCAGCCAGAGTCCAGACTTGAAGAAGAAGATGGATGGATGGATGGATGGATGGATGAAGAGATCTGAAATTGGCGGTGCAGCAACGCTTCCCATCCAACCTGATGGGAGTTTGAGAGGTGCTGCAAAGAGGAATGGGCCAAACTGCCCAAAGATAGGTGTGCCAAGCTTGTGGTGTCATATTCAAAAAGACTTTGAGGCTGTAGTTGTTGCCAAAGGTGCATCAACAAAGTATTGAGCAAAGGCTGTGAATACTTATATACATGTGATTTCTTAGTTTTTTATTTTTAATAAATTTGCAAAAATCTCAAAAAAACTTTTTTAAAGTTGTCATTATGGAGTGTTGTGTGTAGAATTTTGAGCAAAAAAATTTAATCCATTTTGGAATAAGGCTGTAACATAACAAAATGTGGAAAAAGTAAAGCACTGTGAATACTTTCCAGATGCACTGTAACTTTTGAGAATTTTTTCTCTCATTAATCAGTTCTTTTTCCATCATAATTTTTTTTTTACTTTTTTTCATCAGTTTGAGACTTGCTTATTGTAAATTTGTGACTTTCATTCACATCTTTTATAGTATTTTTGCACCTGTATTCTTGCAAATGATTTGCTTAAATTTGCACCTTGCATAAGCTAAATTGGCTGATGTAAGAAAATTTTGCTTCTTTTGGCCCATCTCCCTTGTCAGAAAAAAAAAATCACCTACTGACCGTAATAATCATCTCCACCAAGGAAGTAGTGTTTTCAGGTTTGTTTGTTAGCAGGATTACACAAAAGCTACAAGATGAATTAGGATGAACTTTTCACCAGAGCCCTGGGCTATGGATGAACCCATTGCATTTTGGAGGTGATCCAGGTCAGGATGAGGATTCTGGATCATTTTTTCACTCGTTAAACAGCCTTGGCAGAGGTATGCACTCTCTGAGTGTGCTTGAGTTGATTCTGGACCAGGCAGAGATGGCTGTGACATCACGTGTAAGATGTCTAGTGAAAGTAACACTTCAGATGTTAAGGGATGCTCAAAAAAGGTGATTGTGTCATCAAGAGCCCCTTTTCCACTAGTACCTGTTTGGCCCTGTTCAGTTCGGTTTGGCACGGGTTGTAGGCTTTTCCATTAGGAACTGTAACCGTTTCGGTCCCGATTTTTCAGACCTACTCCAGACTGGTTCTAAGCGTACCGTTCTGACCTGAAAATGTGACGTCAAAAGACTGCAGGCCACTGATTGGTCCGGGCGTAACATCATGAGAGTGCTGTTCTTCTGCTGAATCTACAACCGCCATTTGCAAAAATTCTTCAGTGAGTAATCACTATAAAAGGTAGAGATGGCTTCGGCTTCACAGAAATCTTCACCGTGGTCCAACGAGGAGGTGCAACTTTTCTGTGCCTAGTGGCTGACGACAGACTACAGAGAGAGATGGAGCGCACCGCAATGAGAAAATTTTCCATGAGGTTGAGGAGCAGTTGTCCGCCCATGGATACAACCGGACAGTAAAACAATGCAGGGGGAAGCTCAAGAAAATGAAATGCGATTACTGGGCCATCAAAGACCACAATGGTCGAAGTGGGACGAACAGAAAGCAGTGGAAGTGGTTTGGCCAAATGGACGCCATTTACGGTCATCGGCCCGCTAGTAATGGCAGGGAGATCGGAGTCGACCCGGCCACATTATTGTTACAAACCATGGATGGTGAGTGTTTTGTGATATTATGTATCTTTTCGCTCTATCCAGCCTACTGGTGCCACGCTCACTTTTCTGAGCAGTAACGATGCCATTCTCTCCTGGCCAACTCTGCTGATTCGCGCTTGCTCTGTCTGAATTATTCGCTTGTGAGAGCAAAACGAGGAAATATACTAATCCTGGTTCAAAAGTTTTGTGTACATGTTGCACTTTCGTGCTGTGCATTAAGTTGTGTGTGTATTTTCTTTCTAGAATCTGTTTCCACATGCCAGGGGTCCCCCTCCCACAGCTTGAAACCCCCAGGCTCTCCTGCATACGTTTCAGCACCAGCATCATGTGATCCAACACCGGTACCAGCCCCATCTCCACCTCCGTCACCGTTCGGCACGACACGTTCACATACTGGTAAAGTGCAATAAACAAAAGATTAACACCCTGTTTTGTTTATGGATACAGGTCAAGTGGACCCAAAGGAACCAAAATCTCAACATATACAAGTGCATTTTCAAACCAGTGATTTATAAAGTGATTCATATAATTTCATAAAGCTTCATAATAGACCCACATACCTATTCTGTGGATTTTCCAACTACAGTGTTGCTGTGCCGTTTCTTTTCCACCATGAAGCACTGGTTTGAAAAATGTACATGTACAGAGTGGATCCTGGGGTGCTTACTTGTCAGCGATCCACGACCTGGTCCCATTTTTAGCTGTGGTGGAGGAAGTAGTGATAAAATTCTTATTTTTGAAAAACTGATGTAGCACAACAACTCACTTTCGAATGTGCTTGCAATCAACGTACTTCATTCAAATGATTCAAATCAACTGACTGTATTAACTCATTCAGATTTCTGAGGCCACAATAAAAACAAAATTATTTTAAACAACCTGGTGCGACTTCCGGTTATGGCCGCCGCGTAGAAGGACGTGCTTCACTCTACTCTGCTCCTAAAAAAAAAAAAAAAAAATAAATAAAAAAAAAAAAATCGGCAAATAACTCTCTCAACTGGAACAAAACCTATCCCAACGTTTGGGCGAGGACATGCCGGTAAAGCCTAAGGCTGGGAAATCAGGTGGAGGAAAAAGTGAATCGCCGAAACAGTCCAAGTTAACGGACTTTCACTACCGTGACGAAGCAGAAAAATCCCCAAATATGGCGGAGGAAGCTAGCGGAGGATTAGATTAGATTAGATTCAACTTTATTGTCATTACACATGTATGAATACAAGGTAACGAAACACAGTTTAGCATCCAATCAGAAGTGCAAAGGACAGCAGTGCAGTATATACGGTAATTAACAGTATGTGCAATTTAAGCAAATATATGCAGCAGTGCAGAAAGTTAAAAGTACTGTTATGTGCAAATAATGTGCAATAAGTTAGATGTAGTTATGTAGTTATGCAGTTATGTACAGGTGAGGATGGTAAAAGATGATTGTAAGAGAGTCAGCGGGGAACTAAGTTCAATAACGTGACAGCTGTTGGAAAGAAACTGTTCCTAAACCTGCTGGTTCTAGTCCGAAGGCTTCTGAAACGTCTTCTGGAGGGGAGAAGCTGGAACAGTCCATGAGCAGGATGGTTGGAGTCCCTAAGAATGCTGCGTGCCCGGCGCAGACATCTTTTCCTGTAGACGTCCTCTATAGCTGGAAGTGGAGTCCCTGTGATGCGTTGGGCGGTTTTCACCACCCGCTACAGCGCCTTGCGGTCAGCTACAGAGCAGCTCCCATACCAGAGTGTGATACAGTTGGTCAGGGTGCTCTCTATCACGCAGCGGTAGAAGTTGCCCAGGATGTCAGTTGACAGATGGTTCTTCTTCAATGTCCTCAAGAAGAAGAGGCGCTGATGGGCCTTCTTGATCAGGCTGGTGGTGTTAACTGACCAGGACAGGTCCTCCGAGATGTGGGTCCCCAGGAATTTGAAGCTGGGGACACGTTCAACAGCTATGCCATTGATATGGATGGGGTCATGTGTCTCTTCCCTCTCCTTCCTGTAGTCCACTATGAGCTCCTTGGTTTTGCTGGTGTTAAGGAGCAGGTTATTGTCAGCGCACCAAGTAGCCAAGTGCTCAACCTCTGCCCTGTAATCTGACTCGTCGTTGTCCCTGATGAGTCCAATCACCGTGGTGTCATCTGCGAACTTTATGATGGAATTGGATCCATACATAGGCCTGCAGTCATGGGTGTAGAGGGAGTAGAGGAATGGGCTGAGCACACAGCCCTGTGGTACACCAGTGTTGAGTGTGATGACGGAAGAACGGTTGGGGCCTGACCTAACATGCTGGGGTCTGTTGGTCAGAAAATCCATGATCCAGTTGCAGGTGGAGGTACTGATTCCCAGGTCCCCAAGTTTGGTGAGCAACTTGGAGGGGATAACTGTGTTGAATGCTGAGCTGAAGTCAATAAACAGCATTCTTGCGTAGGTGTTCTTGTCATCCAGGTGTGAGAGTACATAGTGCAGCGCTGTAGAAACCGCATCCTCTGTACTCCTGTTGCTCCGGTAGGCGAACTGATGAGGGTCCAGTGTTGGGGGCAGGCCTTTTTTGAGCTGTGCCAAGACCAGTCGCTCAAAGCACTTCATGACTATGGGCGTCAGTGCCACAGGGCGATAGTCATTTAGGCACGATGGTGTTGAATGTTTCGGCACTGGTACTATTGAAGTGGTCTTGAAGCACGCTGGTACCACGGCCTGGGCCAGGGACAGATTGAAGATGTCTGTGAAGACCCCTGCCAGCTGCTCAGCGCATGCCCTCAGCACACGCCCAGGAATGCCATCAGGGCCAGCAGCCTTACGTACGTTGACATGACTCAGTGCATTACGGACGTCGGTGTGGGTGAGTGTGAGGTGGTGGAGGTCATCAGAGGGTGGGAAATTGATGTTCTTTTCATTGTTGTCCTTGTCAAAACGAGCATAGAAGTTATTTAGCTCATTGAGAAAGGGCACAGTCATGGCTATAGGTATGGAGTTGCTGGGCTTATAATCAGAGATAGCTTGAATGCCCTGCCACATACGTCGGGGATCAGAGTCCCCAAAATGTTCCTCCACCTTCAGCTTGTAGCTGTGCTTGGCCTTCTTGATGCCCCTCTTCAGATCTGCCCTGGATGAACTGTAGGCCTGTGCATCACCAGATCTAAAGGCATTGTTACGTGCTTTTAGCAGAAGTCGCACTTCTCTGTTCATCCACGGCTTCTGATTTGGGTACGTGGTGATCTGTCTTTCCGTGGTGACACTGTCAATAGTGGTGTTGATATGGTCCAGGACTGAGTGGGTGTAAGAGTTGATGTTTATGTGGGAGCCACAGGTAGCCTGAGAGGTGAACATACTCCAGTCTGTGTTCCTAAACTTCTCCTGGAGTACAGAGTCAACCCCCTCTGGCCACACTTTGATGGTCCTCACTGATGGCTTCACCCGGTTGATGAGCGGTACATACTTGGGGGTAAGGAACAAGGATAAATGATCAGACTGACCTAGGTGGGGGAGGGGAGTTGCTGTGTAGGCTCCCACAATATTGGTGTAAACATGGTCCAATGTTTTGTCCCCTCTTGTGTGACAGGAGACATGCTGGTAGAATTTAGGAAGCACTGTCTTGAGGTTAGAGTGATTAAAATCACCCGCCACAATAAATGCTGCCTCTGGGTGTGCAGTTTGTTGTTTGCTAATAGCTGCATGCAGTTCTTTCATAGCAAACTTAGCATTAGCATCCGGAGAAATGTAAGCGGCTGTTATGATGGTACAAGTGAACTCGCGTGGCAGATAGAAAGGTCTACATTTAACCATGAGAAACTCCAGGTTAGCTGAGCAGTGTCTCTCAACAGTGACAGAGTTCGTGCACCAAGCCTTGTTAATATAAATGCACAATCCCCCCCCTCTTGTCTTACCGGAGTCAACTGCTGCTCTGTCTGCCCGGAGCGTGTGTAGGCCGGCTAGCTCGATAGCATGCGGTGACTACTGGCGACGGCACAGGTGCAGTGCTCGCTGCCATTAGTTCAATGAGAGCAGACTTTTCCTCTAAACTTGACGGGATTATTGCAGCGATAGAAGGAATGAAAAAGGAGTTAAGCGACTGTATGGAACGAGTTTCGCAGGTGGAGCTCCGAATTTCCAGTGCTGAGGATGACGTCTCCGGCCTACAATTAAAGGTGCACACATTGGAATTAAAAAATAAACGTCTGGAAGATAATGTTCTGGATTTAGAATCCCGGTCGAGACGGAACAACCTGAGGCTGGTGGGTCTCCCAGAGAGAACGGAGGGTCTGGATCCATGTTCCTTTTTGGAAAAGTGGATCCCAGAAGCGCTGAACAACGCGGAGCTGCAGTCATCAGTCGTCTTAGAAAGCGCACACCGAATTGGCCCACCGAGAGATAACAAGGCATCACCGAGGACGCTGATTATGAAGTTCCTCAGCTACAGAGACAGGATGACGATCTCCAACGCGGCGCGAGCCAAAGGAGAAATTAAATACCAGGATCAACAGGTGCGGTTCTACCCAGATTTGGCCACAGGAATACAACAATTAAGGAAACAGTTCGACCCCGCCCGTAAAGAGCTGCGCAACCTTGGGATTCGTCATGGAGTGATTTATCCTGCAAGACTGCTGGTCACGTATAAGGGCAGAACCCACATCTTCAAGACCCCTGAGGAGGCGCAGGAGTTCATCAAGAAGATCCAAGAGGAGACTGGTGGAAGCTAAGCATGAACAAAATATAAGGTAGAATATTTAAGCATTTGCACAGGCATCTGACTGATCTGAAGCTTATAGCAAGTTTACAAAATATAGATTGTATTATATATTAAAAAAAAAAACCCATGATGTACAAAGTTGCTATAAAATTTAGGAGTTAAGTTGGAAAACTACAGAAGAGAGTTAATGTTACGTCATTAAAAGCAGTAGAGTTAGGGTGATTGAGAGGAGAAAGAAAGAGTGGTTTTGACTGATCCTCGCGGGTGTGGAGCAGTCAATGGCTATAGCGGGAGACGGAATTTTTTTTTTTGATTTTGGGGGGATTACCACGAATGTGGGAAGGGGGAATTTGTTTGTGTGTAGTTTGTAGGATGAATGTTCAACCACTCATGTTTTTGCTTCTCTGTGTGAGCATGATTACATTGCGAGGTAATCTCAAACTCCTTATTGATCATAGACCAAAGCGTTAATCTCAATTTAACCTCATGGAATTGCAGAGGTCTACAAAATTTAAAAAAACTTAAACAAGTTATGAATAAAATAAAAGACATGGGTTCAAAAATTGTGTTTTTACAAGAAACCCATCTAATAGAGGAGGATGTAAAAAGAATTAGGAGAAGATGGCAAGGAAGTGTATTCACCTCATCATTTTCATCCCGAGCCAGGGGAGTTATGACTCTCATACATAAATCAGTCCCATTTCAAGTGAAAAATGTAATTGGAGACAAATTTGGAAGATATCTAATCATTCAAGGATCTTTGTTATTAGAAAATATAAATTTGGTGAACTTATACGGTCCCAGTATAGATGATCAAAATTTCTTTACTAATTTATTCCTTATTTTATCTTCACTTACAGGGCAACATATAATAGCAGGGGATTTTAATTGTACATTGAATCCCGGTATAGATAGATCAACAGGACTAGACTGTACGCACAATGGATGCAGGATGATCATTAATCATTTTATGAAAGAATTGAGATTGCTAGATATATGGAGAGAAATGAAACCATAAGTTAAAGCCTATTCTTGTTATTCTAATATCTACAAGACATTCTCACGTATTGACTATTTTTTGATCTCCACAGAATTAAGGTCCAAGATTCAAAACTGCTTCTATGATAACATTGTGATCTCTGATCATGCACCCTGCTGTCTAATATATGTAGATAAGAAATTGACAAAGGAACCAGGTAGGTGGCATTTTCAGCATAAATGGCTTCAGGATGAGGAATTTGTTAAGTACATAGAAAAACAGATAGATGAGTTCTTTGATATCAATACTACACAAACATCAGCATGTATAAAGTGGGAGGCTTTCAAAGCTTTTATTAGGGGGCATATTATTAGTTATACAGGTTCAAAATCTAAGAAGACTCGAGAGGAGAGAGTCCAATTGGAACATAAAATAAAAATTCTTCAAGACTTCCGGTCTGGACGCCATGGCGACTGCAGCTTAACACTGAAGCTCTCAGACCCAATCCAAGATAACACCTTGAAAATCAAACTTAACGGATTTTTGGAGGAGTGAAAATCAAAAGACAAAATCATCATGTCTAAAGGAAAACAGAAGAAACTGAAATTTTCCAGGCCAGGACACTTATCGGCCGGAGAATCTGAACTGGAAGATCTCCGTTCAGAAGACGAGGATCTGGTGGTAGCTAACAAAAAGGTTAGCCTGAAATCGCTATTTGAAGAGCTACGACGATTTCGCCGAGAGGTTACGGCCGAATTTCGGGAATTCAGAGACGAACTGAAAAGGACAAACAGCAGAGTGGACCAGGCCGAGAACCGAATCTTGGAAGCAGAGGAACGAATAAAAGTGCTCGAAGATTCTGTGCTGGACCTACGCAAAAGACAAGCATCTATAGAGGCTAAGCTAGCTGACCAAGAAGGAAGCCAGAGAAGAGACAATATAAGAATTCATGGTCTGATAGAAGGAGCCGAAAACGGTTTTAACTCAATGGCAGAATGCGTGGAATCTTTACTAAGAGAGAAATTGGATATTCCACAAACCACCGACTTGAACATAGAAAAGGCACATCGTTCATTAGCCGCTAGGCCAGCGGCGGAAGCGCCCCCACGTTCGGTAAGATTTTCCAATTTCAAAATAAAACAAGAAGTTGTAAGACTGGCTTGGCAGAAAAAAGGATTTATGCACCAGGAGAGAAAAGTCTTCGTGGAACACAATTACGCTCCGGAGGTCCTTAAAAAGCGCAGGGAATACAATGACGCCAAAAACGGTGCCGAAATTTTTCTCACGGCGCCACACCAGTCGGCTGCCTTTTGCAACAGCGGCTCGATTCCGAGTCTTTTTCCCTTCCTCTCTCTTTTGATCCGTCTTTTTTTTTTCACCCCACTTATATCACGGACACACAGATCGTCCTAAATGTCTCCTGAGCCGGTGGACGGAGCCACTGTTTATAGCAGGATACGATACAGCAGAGAACAGCTGCTAGCATTCAACCGCCACCCGGTCCCATTGGAAAAACTCGACATACCGAGAGAACTGAGGCGAAAACGCCGCGGCTGCCGGGCTGGAGTAAGGCGGAGGACAAAAAATATAAGGTACAGACCCTCCCTTCCATCTGTTGTCATGGGAAATGTACGGTCGATACTGGGAAAGTTAGATGAGCTAGCGGCTATCTCCCGTTATGATAGCACATACCGGGAGTGCTCTCTCCTTTTGTTTACTGAGACGTGGCTAACTGAACTAGCAGCAGATGCTAACATTGAGCTGGAGGGTTTTCACATGATACGAGCTGACCGAACACCAGACAGTGGCAAGGCTAGGGCGGTGGAGTGATCATGTATGTTAACAACAACTGGTGCAGACTGGGACATATCACTGTTAAACAACGACACTGCAGCAAAGACATTGAGTTGCTAGCTGTTAGCATGAGGCCTACATATCTCCCGAGAGAACACTCACACGTGATCTGCATTGTTGTTTATGCAAATCCGACGGCGAACGCTGGGACAGCACGTGACGTCATCCATTCAGTAACCAGCAGGCTGCAGACAGAACACCCAGATGCTCTTCTCCTCATCTCAGGCGATTTCAACCATGTTTCACTGTCTCCCATTCTACCCACGTTCACCCAGTATGTCACATGCCACACTAGAGACAATAAAACACTGGACTTATTCTACGCAAACACTAAGGAGGCGTACACCTCATCACAACTCCCCCCACTCGGGAGATCGGATCACAACTTGGTTCATCTCCGGCCGGTGTACAAACCCCTAGTGCACAGACAACCTCCGGCCATGCACACTGTGGAGTTATGGTCTGAGGAGACAATGGACACCCTAAAGGGCTGTTTTGAAGCCACCGCCTGGAAGCAGCTCTGCGATCCACATGGTGAGGACATCGATGGCCTCATTCACACCTTCACGGGCTACCTCAGCTTCTGTGTGGACAAATCCGTTCCCACCAAGACCATACGGCGTCACTCAAACAACAAACCCTGGATCAACCCTGAGATAAAAACACTTCTGAGAGAGAAGAAGAGGATCTTCAGGTCAGGGAACAGGGAGATGCTGAAGTCCGTACAGAGGGAGCTGAGGAGAAAGATCAGAGAAGGCAAGGACAGCTTCAGGAAGAAGATGGAGGACAAGCTGCAACAGAGCGACATCAGCGGGGTCTGGAGAAACCTCAAAACCATCTCGGGGCTCTAGAATACCTCCCCCCAGGCCACAGGGGGCAGGGAGTGGGCGAACAACCTGAATCTGTTTTTCAATAGATTTGACCAACCGCCCTCCCCCCTGACTGCACAACAACCACTGCTGCCTCTAAAGAAATCAAGTCCTGCTGCCCACTCCCCACTCCACCAACACCCCCCCACTCCCAACACACAGCCCCCCATCCTGACCCTGACCAGGACCCAGGTGAGGACGGAGCTGAGGAAGATCAAGGCGAGGAAGGCGCCGGGACCGGACGGCATCTGCGCAAAGCTCCTCAAGTCCTGTGCAGACCAGCTGTGTGGGATTGTGACGTATATCTTCAACATGAGCCTGAAACTGGGGAGGGTACCACAGCTGTGGAAAACATCTTGTGTGGTACCTGTACCAAAAACTTCCCACCCCAAAGACCTGAACAGCTACAGACCGGTGGCCTTGACGTCCCACTTGATGAAGACCCTGGAGAGAATGCTCCTTGCTCACCTCCGCCCCCTGGTGGAACCAGCGATGGATCCACTCCAGTTCGCCTACCAGCATGGCATTGGGGTGGAGGATGCGGTGATCTTCCTCCTTCACCGTTCTCTGTCCCACCTGGAGAAGCCCGGGAATATGGTGAGGATCATGTTCTTTGACTTCTCCAGTGCTTTCAACACCATCCAACCGATGATCCTGAAGGACAAGCTGCTGCGCGCAGGGGTGGACCAGCACCTGTCATCATGGATCCTGGACTACCTCACGAACCGGCCTCAGTTTGTGAGAACCCGGGACTGTGTGTCCGACACGATCATCAGTAGCACGGGGGCCCCCCCAGGGAACGGTGCTGGCTCCCTTCCTGTTCACTCTTTATACTGCGGACTTCTCACACAACACAACACACTGCCATCTACAGAAGTTCTCTGATGACTCTGCGATCGTTGGCCTCATCTCCAATGGAGATGAAGCTGAGTACAGAGGGCTTATCCAGGACTTCGTGGACTGGTGCCATCGGAACTGCCTCCAGATCAACGCGAGGAAAACTAAGGAGCTGGTGGTGGACTGCCGCAGGCATGGGCAGCCCCTCACAGTACCAGTAAATATACAGGGAACAGACATCGAGATGGTGACATCCTATAAGTACCTGGGTATTCATCTGAACAATAAACTAGACTGGTCACACAATACTGATGCACTCTACAAGAAGGGACAGCGCAGGCTGTTCCTGCTGAGGAGACTCAGGTCTTTTGGTGTACAAGGGGCGCTGCTGAAGTCATTCTATGACACGGTGGTGGCATCAGCCATCACTTTTGGAGTGGTCTGCTGGGGCAGTGGCATTACTGCAGCCGATAGGAAGAGACTGAACAAACTGATTAAGAAAGCTAGCTCTGTCCTGGGGCAGCGCCTTGATCCGATGGAGGAGATAGGAGAGAGAAGGACGGTGGCTAAACTGTCATCTCTGCTGGAGTCCGAGTTCCACCCTATGCAGGACATACTGAATGCACTGAGGAGCTCATTTAGCAGCAGACTACATCATCCCAGGTGCACAACCGAGAGGTTTCGTAGGTCCTTCCTACCAACGGCTGTCAGACTGTACAACCTAAGCAGGGCTGCTCGCAGAGATAGCAAAAAGACGTAACAAACTAATAGTTTTTTGAATGCAAAAGATGCAATAGACTTACACAATGGTCCCCTCCGGCATACAACTAGGAACTTACCGGTCGCTATGGAGGGTGAGAATATGTATGGGCACATAATCATACCATGTAGGATAACTAAGTAGACGGTTATGCTGTTTCATTCCATCTAGCAACAATGCTCTGCACTGTGTGTGTTTATATATTTACATATTTATTCCATCTAGCTACAATGCTCAGCACTGGGTGTGTTTATATATTTATATATCTACATATTATTCCATCTAGCTACATTGCTCCGCACTGTGTGTGTTTATATACTTGCATATTTATTCCACCTAGCTGCAATGCTCCGTACTGTGGGTGTTTATATATTTACATATTTATTCCATCTAGCTACAATGCTCTGCACTGTGTGTTCATATATTCATATATTTATTCCATCCAGCTACAATGCTCTGCACTGTGTGTCTGTGTGTGTGTGTATATATATATATATTTTATAGTAATACGTACATATGTATATTAGCTGCTCTTGCTTGCTTGTTTTTTTTTTATTGTTGCTCTGAGTGTTGCTATCCCTGTGCTGTTGCAATCCTGGAATTTCCCCGTTGTGGGA